>PVJH01011892.1:0-66782 GCA_004026705.1 Nesogale talazaci | reverse complement strand
TGCTAAGGGAGTGTCTCTCCTCCTGATGTCACTTCTCTCTCCTGCTACCTGCCAGGTCGCCCTTGGGACTGGGAGCCTGTGTTGATGTTGACTGCTTATTCTACACATATCAGCAGGTTTCCTTGTTTTGCTGATGAAGGACATTAATCTTTCTGCAACATTGGCTTTCTCTCTATCAACAGTCAACATGGTTTCCCGGGTAGGCTCACCTGCCAGTCAGGCTGGTAAGGGAAATCTGTTTCTCAAAATAGGGCTGCACAGGCCCCTCCCATAATCTTTATGAATAGCCTCAGAGTGAATACAAAATGACTTAACAATGTAGGGTCAAAACTGTTCTTGACTTTTAAGATTAACCCACTTAGATGCCTACCCCTGTTTAACAGGCACTGCCCCTTAGTGTTGTTGGGTGCCAAGGAGGCCACTTCCACTCACAGTGACCCTGTGCACAGCAGAAAGACACCCAGCTCGCTTCTTCGCCATCTCTTCATTCCTAGCTTGAGCTCATTTGTGCAACCACTGGATGAATCCATCTCATTGAAGGTCTCCTCTTTTGCTGCACTTATACCTTACCCAGTTTGATATCCTCCAGGACCTGGTACATGACCGTAGCATGTAAGGTGTCCTCATCTGGCTGTCCTCACCTCTAAAGAACTAGTACTTTTCTCAAGACAGATTTGTATGTCTTTTTAGCAGTCCATGGTACTTTTAATATTCATCATGCCTCTTAGCTTCTCCCATCTAGAACAGTATGGCACAGCATTTACTTACTCCCCTTTTCTTGATGTAGCTGAGCTGGCTCAAAACTTCTAAGTCAGCCCATAAACTCAGATGTGGATAGTTGTCCAAACAAGTTAAGCAACCAATGACATTCATCCTTGAACACTTTGAAACCATTTGTGTGGGGGTGTCTCATCTTCACAGGTTTGCTAGACTGATGAGATGCAGTCACTTGGGCCTCCTCCTGCAGCAGATGAAACATATTTGTGAACACAGCTAACTTAGAGGAAAGCAGACCTAAAGAAGTAAGGACAGATATCTACTAAGTATCATTAGTGTATCTATGCATTTTAATTCCTGAATCGAGCCTACTACAGCCTACATTGATAAAAATATCAATAAAGCCTACTTTATTTACATAATCACCATGATATGAATTTCTTTTTTTTTCTTATTTTCTTTTTAAAATTTAATCAGGGGAGAGTGTGAAACCAGTCCCCCACTACCACAAATTATGCAGTTGGGTTTCCCACATTTGGGGAAATAACAGGAGTTAGCACACCCAGAATGCAATGAATAAGCCTCACCCTGGGAAAACCACCTTCACGGTCCTGATATCTCCCCTGTCAGGTAAGTATATCATGATATAAATTTTATGAGCAACAAGGTTCCTATGTAGAGGAGATCAAAACTGTAACTAAAAATCCTACAGGCAAGACACACTTTGGAAGTGATTGCTAACAAGAATTCAGTTCGTTACCTATGCAAGGAAGTGCAAATTAATTGCTCTACTGCTAACTAAAAGGTCAGCAGTTAGAACTCACAAGCTACACTGTTTGAGAAAGATGTGGCATAAATACGTACAACTTGGGAAATCATGCAGGGTAATCTACTCTGTCCTATAGGGAAATTAAGAATTGGACTCCATTCAACAGCAATATTTGTTTTTGTTTCTGCTTTGTATTCTACCTATTTAGATCCCTAGGGTACAAGTAAATCATTTTCATCCTCAAGTTATGATAAATATAACAGAAAGCAAGGGTATTATACAGGAAAAAATGTAACACTAAAAAGTTGACAAATGAAAAAAGATTGAATAACGCTAGTTGTTGGGGAAGTTGAGTCAGTTACTACATATACGTATGTGCAACACTATGAAGCATGAGCTGGCCCCATGTTTAATTGTCGCAATCACTGTGTCAGTCTATCTCATTGAGAGTGTTTCTCTGGCCCTCTAAAAGTGTGATGTCCTTCTGATGCATCTGGTTCCTCTTTGTAAGTCAAATGGGAGTCTTACCTCCATCATTTCTAAGGAGCATTTTGGCTGTGCTTCTCCTGAGATAGAGTTGTTTGTTCTTCTCAAAGTAAATGTTATAGCCAATAATCTTTAGAAACACCATAATGCAAAGAAATCAACTCTTTCTCATTCTTCCTCATGTGCTGTCCAGATTTCTCATGCATTTGAATCAATTGGTAAAGCCATCTAACTTGGTCAGGTATAGCTTAGGTAAATATCACTGCTTTTGAACACTTAAAAAGATCTTTGCAGCAAATTTCCCCAATACAATTCATAATTTGACATTGATATTGCTGTTTTATTACAAAACAGACTATCAAACACAACCAAAAATGCACAAACAGAAGACAAAAAAGGGATTTCTAGAAAATAAATACTTATGCACACCAAAAGACTGCTCCTGAAGAATATAACAAAAAAAAACAGATAGAGGTGGGGGGGGAGGGGCGGAAAGCTGGTAATGAAACGTCTCAGAGATACTCAACTCTCCATTCCAACATAACCATTTAGAACAAAGTGGAAATGCTCTTTGAGTTTCTGAGAGAGACTAAATCTTTAGAGCATCAAATGGCCTTGCTTTTCTCCTGCAGAGCAGCTGATAAGATCCAACCACTGCTTCTATAATTAGCAGTCTTATGAAGAACTCATTACACCATTGGATCTCTTCAGAAAGGTTCTAAATCTATAACATTTATAGTAATCTTATATCAGTAACAACAAAAAGAAAAACCAGTTCAAATAAAATATGGGCAAAAACAAGAAGAGTTAGTTTATTAAAGATGTTCAAGCAGCCAACAAACATGATAAAAATGCTCCCTATCATTAGTCATTAGAGAGATACAAATCAGAGCAATGATTTATCAACTTTTCTCAGCATAAATGACAAAGTTCAATAATAGAGCATGCAGGTTAGTTTGTGTAGAGGGATTGGACAACTCATACAGTACTGGTGAGATTTTAAATGGTTCATCCACCGTGGGAAATGATATGGTACTTCTATAAAGATTTGGAAATAGGAATCAATTGATATGCATCTGATCCAGAAATTCTATTAGTAGCTATGTATCCTAAAGCCATTAGAACCAGAATATGTATAGTTATACGTACACACATGTCATTTGCAACATTAATCACAGTGGCAAAGAGAGAGAAATAGCGTAAGTAGTTACCCCTGGATGAATACTCCGTGGTGCATTCGCAAAGGACTAGCATGCGATGTGAATGACTAACAAAGAGGCACCTTCTGGCATGAGTCAACATGGAGGACTCTGCTGACTGAAAAAAATGAATCACCAAAAGATCACTGTTGTATGAGGTCACTGGTATAAAAACTCAAGGAAAGGATTACACAAAGGAAGAAACACTCTTTGATGATTACCAGAGATGGAGCAGGAGATAAAAATGAATAAATACATAAAAAGACATCAGTTTGGGTGAATAAAAAGGTTATATACACTAAGGGAGTAATTAGAGCAGCATCACTAAGTCAAAGGAAGGCCAACAGAGTAGTGCCAGAGGCACAGGCCTGCTTCACCAATCACAAGAGACATGGCTTCAGAGTAGCCCAGCAAAGTGACTTGATCAGGGTAGTTGAACAGATAAAATTTCTTCATCCTGATGTCATAGTTATATTCAGGGAAACAGTAGAGCATACAAGACTTAAAGCTTTGAAAATTTCCTGGAAATGATCAAGTATTTTGCATGAATTAGTCACCAGGTCTGAGGGACCCCAAGCATGGTCTCAGGAGACAGGAAGAATGATCATTAGCAGCTTGAGTCCACAAAGACCATGCCGAGTAGCCTTGAGGGTATCAAAAGCTTTCAAATAGACATCTCGTCTCCCACTGTCCATCTTTTCCCATTTAGAGAAAAGAGTGAAGAAAATCAAAGGTGCATGGAAAGAATTAGTCCAAACAACAACTAATACCACTAGAACTTCAGTATCCATGATCTGCAGAGCTCCCAAATTAGGAGGTTCCATGGTTTCCACCACTGACAAATCTGAAAGTGAGCACAGTGAATTACTAAATGGAGCTGCTGAGGGAGATCCTAAAGAGAGCGAGATACCTTTTAGAAACAAAATTCATCACACAGAGTACCAAGTTTGATGATAGAATAGACTGGCGGAACCCCCAAGACTATGGTGTTCAGATATTATTCAAGCTTGAAACAAAACGCACCCCATAGCTCAACTTCCAACTAAATGATAGATAAGCCAAAAGGTGTGCAATAATACCACAGAGGCACACGCTAGTTAGAATGATCAACTCTTCTAGAGCAAAGGGCTGCATTTGGCTCAGAATAAAGCTCCAAAGGCAGATAGGGACAGAAAATGTTGACACAGTGAGAACATGGAAGGAAAATTATATGAGAATAATGCACACATATATGGTCTGTTGGCATAATTTGAGTTTAAAGCACAGGACATCAAACCCAATCCATATGGTATATTGAATGTGTGTGATTATGTGCTATGAGAGACTGCTACTCAAATTGTTGTATAGATGTAAGAAAAATCATCAGCAACTTCAAGAATAAAGCAACTTAATGAGAAAGCTAAATTTATCTACATAGAGAGTGAATCCAAAATAAGATAGAAGAAAATTTGTGACGATATGTCATAATACTTTAGATATCATATCTGTCTGGATAAGAAATAGTGCCCCAAAAGAAGAGAATTTAAAGTTTCATCAATATTCCAGTGGCATAGATCAAATAAAAGTTACTTCTTACTTTTATTTATTTTTATTTTTTATTGCCTCTTACTTTCATTTTTCTACATAATAATTAACACTGGTTAATTATTTCAGACAGCTAGAAATTTTATTTGAGTAACTTACATTATTCTGGTATCAAGGACAGCATTTATCAAGTTGGTTGACCTTTCTTTCTTTTTGGCATTGTTTTAAATTCCTTTCACTTCTTTTACTCCATCACTGAATTTAGAGCCTTGGGGTCTTTTTTCAAGGAAACTTGGTGGTGCTGTGGGTGAGAAAGTTGGGCAATTAACTTCAAGAAGAGTGGTTCAAATCTACTACTGCTCCTTAGGGGAAATGGGAGAGAGTTTGCTCTTGCAAAGAAGGAGGGTTTCTAGAGACTATCTGGCAGTACTTCTAGATTGGTTTGCTTCTTTCTTTCTGGTCCTAGTGATCCATCCTTGCTCAGTTGGTTGTTTATTTTCCAGAAAAAAGTTTTAATTTAGAATAGTTTGAGACTTATTGAAAACTGTAAGGTGAATACAGAACTTCCACAGATCACACATTTTGGTATCTTTCTGGATAACAAAACGTTTTCCCTGTTCTTGGTATCTTACTGCATAACAGTACATAGGTCACAGTGATGGACCAATATCATAGTGTTAACTAATCTCTGTGTTAGTGGTACAGTTAGAAAACCAATGAAGAATAACATGCGAAGTATATATTAATCTGATAGAATCAAAGAAAAAAAGTTCAAAAAGAAAAAAGAATTCGATATTCTCAGTCTTGAACGATTCTATGGGCAAAATATTGAGTGATGCAGGAAGCACCCAATAAAGATCAAAAGAGTAGAGGGTCACTAGCCAACAAGTACTAATCAAAATTCTAACATTTCAGAAGGTAGCACAGAGCAAGAACAAATGGTACTGAAGGTAGAAGTTCAGCAAGGGAAAAAATATGCAAAAAGAAGTCTCCAGAAACTTATAGAATTCCAATAGCAATGTTTCAACAAGTTATTGAAGCCTAGGAAGAACACACACATCTATGCCAGGAAATTTGAAAAGCTGCTAATTCATGAACTGATTGGAAGAGATCCATAACTGTACCTTTTCAAAAACATGTGACACAACAGAATGCTCAAATTATAGAGCAATATCCCATGAAAATAGACCTTGTTGAAGGTCATCCAACAATATTTGCAGCAGTGCATAGACAGGGAGCTGTGGGAGATTAAGGCTGGATTCAGAACATGCTACCAGGAATTTCACTGCTGACGTCAGACATTTTGGTTCGAAACAGAGAACACCAGAAAGATGTTCACTTGCATTTTATTGACTATACTAAAGTATTTAACTGTGTGGATCATAACAACCAGTGAACAACACTGAGTAGAATGGAAATTCCAAAGCATTTGGAATTCTATATCATGGTGTTGACATAGAATTTGCACATGGATCAAGAGACAGTTCTGTGAACAGAACAAGGTAATACTGCATCATTTAAAATCAGGAAAGATACATATTTAATCAGTCTGTTGAGCAAGTTATCAGAGATGCTAGATTATATGTCCATGGAAGCAGCAGTCAAGAGACAAATTTCATTGGGTGAATCTGCTCTAGAGGGTTGAAAAGCAGGTGTGACTGATTCATGTCATGATAATTTCAACTGTCTTTTATATGTGTGAAATTTGGACATTGAATAAGGAGGACCAAAGACATATCAATTCAATCGGATTTGTGTTGGTGAAGAGTATCAAAAGTACCATGAACTGCTAAAAAGGCCAGCCAATCTCCAGTTCCTGAGAATGACACAGAAGACCCTCGGTGAAATAGATTGACACAGTGGCTGCAGCAGTGGGCACAGCCGTGATGATGGTGAGTGCTGTAGGGACACTTCTGTTTCTTCTGTTGTACCAATGTGTGGCAGTCATGTGCTTATGTTAATTTCATGATTGAGATGTAGTGGTGGTGTCTAGCCTGCTAATCTGGAGATAGCCATAGACTAGCCAATGAGGCCTCTGTGTGGGCATGGCTTTCTCCTGAGACTTCTGGGAAATCTCATGATATTTCCCGCATGGAGATGAGAAGCTATCTCCCTAGTTGTTGGGAGTTAGTCTCAGAGAAAAGGAATTATGGACAAGACAAGATGGCAGTGTTCAAGCGGATGCAAGAGCTGAAGGAGAAGCCACATGACCTTGCCCTGATGGGACCAGACCTATGAAGCTGGAAATGCTTTGAGGGGACCCCTGCCAGTGATGAGTTGCTTCTACCACCACTGGATGCTGTTGATGGACCTTGAGCCCTGGAAATGAGGAGCCATGAGGGGACCCCTGCCAGCGTTGGGACTCTGCTCCCACTGGTCTGCGACTTTGTGAGTCGGAAGGAGACTTTATAGACTGATATTGGGCATATGGGTTAATATCGGACTTATGACTTTGAACTGGACTGGTTTGGGATACATTCTCCATGTCCCATTCCTCTTGCATATAAACCTTTTCCTCCATATGCGTGTCTATGAAATTTGTTCCGCTAGTCTACCCGGACTAATACACAATGTTCTCTAGAAGTATAAGCTGACTTGCGACAATCTAACAGCAACAGCAAGTCAATTATTTGGCATTCCATAGTGTCTTCTATTGTCCCTTTATGTCCTGAAATCCCCCACCCCACCCCCCCATCCCTGCCCCAGGACTCCACACTGCATTAAGTCATCATTCTTCCTTAGGTACCTTGGTTTCTTTTCTTTTCTTTTTATTATTATTATTGCTATTTTTTTGGTATTTGTATGACCTTGACAGTTTTCAGGAGTGCTCTCAAAGTATTATATAGAATGTCCCTCACTTGTAATTTTTATGATTTTTTCCCCTCGTGATTACATAAAGGTTATGGGCTTTGGGGAGGAAATTTGGGGAAGTGAAAACCCATAATTCTTAGATCATATCCAAGGTAGATTCTGTCAGTAAGATCTGTCCCTTTTGATCACAAGTCTAAACTGAGGTTCCTCAGACTCTTTATTTTATTGTTTCTTTTCACATTGTGATTTTGGAAAGATCTTATGATTAACTTTGGACCTGCAGCTGGTGGTGGAACTGAAAAGAACACCATCATGAAGACAATACAGGAATAAAAGAAGGACCACAAATGAAATGATCTTATGCCATATCATTGAGCACATATTGGGAGATATGATTAACTCAACTCTGGGAACACTGATCCAAGAAGATTCACAACGCCCCTCCAAAAGCCTGACTGTTTCTGTTATTATATATAATCCTACCTCTGGCTAACTCAATTCTTTTTTATTCTTCCAGGATATTGGGGAATTACTTCTCTAAAAATCAAACAATATCTCCTTAATGTGAACTTTCCATGCTCTCTATTTCGGAGGGATTGCAGGAAGAAATGCAAAGAGGAGGGGTGGGTGAAAGGGTCCTGCTGAGATTTTAGTTTTCATTGTCCTTTTCCCAAAGGGTGTGCTTGTTCATCCTTTCTCTTGAATCCTGAATAAAGTGACTGACGCTCAAGAAAACAAAAATCCAGTTCTTGAAAGACCATTCTAGTTTTGTTCTGAGGCTTTATGCCCAGGCAGGTGAGATTCTAACAAGGAGAGAAGATGGTGAGTAGCCAATGTACTGGGTTTATAATAGCACACCTGGAATTTTTTCAGCCATTTATATAAAATAAGTACAGCTATGTGTGTACACAAGACGACTTATAAGTTGCTGGATGGGGAACTGCACTTACCTGACTGGGAAAACCTCCACCTCTAGCGGGGTCAGTGTCACTCTATCTTAAGGACATGGATGTTTGATGTTTTCCTCCCTAAGATCAGCTGAATGAGCCATAGAAAGACTATCATTATTAACAACCGGTTCCATTTAGCAACTCTTGCACAAAGTCAGTTCTGGGTCCTTTGTGTCCGAAGCAGTTTTTTTATTCACTGGGTGTACATTTTCTTTTCACTTTGAGGTAAGCGCCTTCCATTAGTCACTAAATATATATTCATCCAAAGTCTCAGAGATGTGGCATTGTCAGATAATTGTAATACTTCCCCCAACTTCTCATTCACCACATTCTTTTACTGATTTTCCTCTCAAGTAGCTTTTGCTTGGCCTCTGAAACTTTTGGCAACAGTTGCAATTCACAATTGAATACCCACATAATTAAAACTCTGATTCCTAGATATCGTACACTAAGAATCCCATGCTTGGGTGTGCAGTGTTTTAATTTGCATGCTGATAATCACAATGGTCTTTCTGCTTTGTGGAATTTTTTTTGTGGCATACTAGAGCTACCTTAAAAGTGAAATTGTGTTTTATTAATTTCCTCATTTCCAGAACCTTCTCATGTGACCAACACCAAATATTCTGGCAACATCATCTCCATTATATCTAACTATGTAGGGTTGGATCTTTCATGACAAATTTCAAATGAAAAAAAAGAGGCTTAATAATTATTACAATGAAATAGAAAATAATTGACTGTAGTCCTCAGTGCAGTACTATCTTACAGCCACTGAAGAGTGTTCTGCCCAATCATATAAAGTCAAATAAATAGAATATTAACCATGTCGCTTCATTAGTACCTCAAAAAAGTAGTTTCTTTTTGCCCTCATTAGATGTGTATTCCCAGAGAGATTCATTAAATTATGTAACTGAGTCTTGAGTTTAAGATTTAGAGTTAGGACTATGTCTTCAGGAAATGACATGCTTTTCAAGAGGATGAATAGCTCTCAGAAGGTATTCCTTGCATGGCCTTCGTTCTAATTCTTCATATCTGCTTAGTTCCTTTAACTTCTCTTCTTTTCTATTCAGAATGTTTTTCCCACATTATTTCCTTCCCCCAATATGATCCCAGCAGAGGCAAACTTTCTTGTAAAAACAAGTCAAAGGGTTGAGCCCCGGTGGCATAGTGGTTGTGCGCAGGACTGCAGCCTACTGGCTTGGCGGTTCAAATCCAGCAGCAGCTCTCCAGGAGCAAGGCTGGGCCTCCCACTCCCACCAGAGGGCAGTGATGCCAAAAAAAAAGTCAAAGGTTACAAAAAGGAAGTTTGAAGACACAAGAGGAAGTTTGTACTTATGGGTTCACTGCATGGATTTGACCTGCAGGAACCCTATGTAATATTTCTGAAGGAAAAGCCACTTCGTCCTTTCTGAAACAGCAACATTCATTGTCATCAGCTAAGAAGAATTGAACATTCTATCTCTCTGGTCACTACACATCTCTTACATGGTGACCATCATCTTGTCCAGCTGAAGATACGAGGTTAATATTCCATGAATATAGAAACCATTCATCTGTCAGTGTGTCACACTCTGTTGGCTTGTGTGTGGCTGGGATACTGAAAACTATGTCACCATTATTGTAAATAGCTTCAAGATCATCCAAGGTGGATAGGTTCCAAGGGTGCTTACAGACTAAGAACAAACTATGAAGAAGGAGTAGACTGTCCACTTACAAGGGGTTTACCCTCGTTATAAATAGTATCAGAATTCATGTATTTGAATTATACTATTGGCAAAGGATAGTTATAATACTGAGGACAGCCAGAAAGACAAAGGAATTTGACCTGGAAGATGTGCAACTAGAATACTACTTAGAAGTGAGTCATTGCCTTACACACTTTGAACATGTTCCAGGAGAGCCCTGCCCCTAAAAAAAAGACATTATGCCTGATAATGTGGAGGGCAAACAAAAACGAGGGGGACCCTCGATGAGACAGATTGACATAGTGGCCGCGACCAGGGCCTCAAGCATAACCACCGTGAAGCTGGCTCAAGTGCTTTATTTTCTATTGGACAGAGAGTCACTGCGAGTGGGAACCCATTGAAGGGCACCTGTCAACAATGAAAATAGGCATGAAAAGTAAACCATCTTTTTCAAAATCTATTCAAGTGCCAAGAAAAAGGAAGCATAATCATTCAACTAGCTGTTTCCCAGGACATCAATGAGGACATTTGACTATAAGTAGACCTTAGCTGTAAAAATTTGATAAAAGTGACCCAGTCCTACTTTTTCCAAATCTATGATTATTCTCTATTTTCTCTGATGCTCCTTTTGTTGTTAAGCCAAGCATTTCAAAAGACTGATAGCTTGCTCTACTATTTATTTTCCCTTCATTTCATTCCTTAGAATTGATCCATTTCCATACCTGTTCCAACTTTCACATACATATAATGCAATGGAGAACACCATGGTTTGGATCCGGGACATCTTAGTCTATAAAGTAGCATCCTTAATTTTCAATACTTCAAAGAGTTCTTGTGCAGCAGATTTACCTAACGTAATATGTCTTTTGATTTCTTGAATTTTGCTTCCATGATGGTGGATCCAAGTAAGACAAAATCCTTCACAACTTCAACTTTTTCTCCATTCACCATGATGTCTCCTACTGCTCCCATTGTGAGCGTTGCTGTCATTCTCACGTTCGGCTGACATCCATACACAAGCAGCACTCCTTGATCTTCATAAGCAAGTGCTTCCATTCATCCTTATTTTCAACAAGCAAGGGTGTATCATTTGCATCCAACAGTTTATTAATAAGGCTTCCTCCAATCCTGATGTTGCACACTATAAGCCAGCTTCTCTTATGATTTGCTCAGCATAAATATTGAACAAGTATAATGAGAGAATGCAACCCTGACCGACATCTTTCCTGAGCTTAAAATATGTTGTATTCCTTTATTCTGTTCCCATCAGTGCCTATTGGTCCATGTACAGATTCTGAATGAGCACAAAGAAGTGTTCCATACTTCCTATTTTCCTCAGGTGATCCACAGTTTAGTATGGTCCACACAGTCAAATACATTTGAAATATAAGTAAACACCTTTGTGGCATTCTCTAACTTGAACCAAGATTCCTCTGTGTTAGTTGGGGCTGACAAGATAAACAAATTCACAGACCCTATATTTCTAATACCAATCTATAAATTCCTCTTCAGGTTCACTCAATGCATACATTGACACTGAATTCAGGAAGATCACAGCTAGTGGGTCTTGTGGATCCAGTGGCAGTGAAAGCATCTCAGCAGTGACAAGGATCTCTGTGTGGCACCTCCAGCTCAGGCACAAGAATAGCTCCATGTTTCTTGTCAGCAGGACTATCTCCCAGAGAGTGACTGTGTACCCCACCTTCAGGAGTTATATATCTCCTAGTGTCTCCAAATGAGGTTATCAAGCTGTGCATGATCGTCAGGCTAAACTCCACTCCTTCAGTCTTAGTCTCAACTTTACAACAGATTATGCAACTACCACACCATCTGAAATCAGCAACGATATCCCTTGTGCCATGTCCTCTTCTGAATCCAGCCTGAAATGAATCCAGCCATTCATATTTGCTCATTCCGATATCTCACTGAGTTTCATATTTGTGCTATGTCCCTTGTTTTTTATTTAATTCCATTCATTGTTTTAAATGTCTTTTGAGTGTAATTTTCTCAGTGATGTTGGCTATCTCTTTATCAAAACAAAATATATGGCCAAATTATTTTAAACCACAACAACTAATGACATTATGATTAGGACAGTATAGTAATTATGACTAACTTATAATTTGATTATAGTTCTTCACCACTTAGAAATACTCTTTTCCCCTTTCCGCTAAAATCCAAAGATGCTCAAACAGTGGGTTTTGATGTACAATAGTTTATCTACAGCTACTTTACTTTGATAACATCACAATTCTTGTTTCAAAGATAAGGCACCATTTGGGCATCATTGTATTTTGCCCAATTTTTATTAATAATGTGATTCAGAGATATGTTCCAATAAATAGAAGTGGAATTGCTTGTCCTAAAATTATGATTGCAAACTTATTTATATTTTGGATGGCAACATTGTCCCTCAGATTTTGGCACAAGTTTGCTTTTCTATGAAAATACACTATTGATTTTAATCTTTTCTTTTTATATTGTAAATTTTCTATAGTCCTATATTTGGCTCACAATCATTTTAACTAGGTATTAATTCAATCAGACTGCTTTAATTTTCTTTCTCTTCTAAGCCTCCAGTTCAATGCCACGTGCATAATAGGTAAGAAATGTGTTCGGTAAAGGGATGAATAGCTGTTGAATCAGCATTGAATTTGTTTTGAGTTAAATCATTGTGATAACTCTCCCAGGAAGCATCCTTTTTCTCTTGGCTAGGGAACTTCAAGGAGCAAAGTAATGAACTGACACAAAATAGTGATTTCTTTTCCCCAGGTGTGAGAGAGAAACTTGGGAACCATGTTAAAGTCAATGGTGGCAGGTTCTGAGTAAGCGTCCCATTTAAAGGAACGTGTAGACTCCTTCATTCCATGGCAAGCTGATGCTGAAGCTTTACCTTGTATCTACTTTAGAAGGCAACATCTCCCCATGATGCTGCCCTGTTGGATAAGGACCAGCGGATAAATGACATTTAGCAGAACACCCTGAATGTATGGAACCCTGATGGAATTGCGAGTTATGTGAGAGGCTGCTAACCTCAAGGAGAGTCGTTCACAATCTGCTAGCAGCTCAGCGGGGAAAAGCTGAGGCTTTCTACTCCCATAAAGAATTACAGGCTGAGAAACTCCCGTGGCCATTCTCCCCTGGCCTGTATGATCACTACAAGTTGGAATAGACTCAATGGCAGTGAGGTGTGTGTGTGTGTGTGTGTGTGTGTGTGTGTGTGTGTGGAGCTTTATGGCTGCTAATCACCAGTTCATTAGTTCAAACCCACAAATTTCTTTCTGGTAAAGAGATGTGGCTTTCTAATCCTTTAGGTACGTATAACCTCAGACACCCAAAGGGTTAGTTGTACTCTTCCCCAAAAGGTTCATGATATCAGAACTGACAATGAATGACAATGAATGACTTTTCCCCTAGATTTTATTAATTTTGTTGTATGGAAGTTGCAGACACAGATTTTGAGTTATCATAGGTCTTGGTTTCCAGATAAACATCTAAATAAAAGGTGAATAAAATGGAAAAAGCTTTATTTTTAAAAAGGGTTACTGTTTTCAACAATTTAAACAAAATAAGACCTAGATTTTAAACCAAGTATCATCTAAATTCTGTTCCTTAATCCATTAGAAATGAATAATTTCACAAGAGGGAGTTCTATATTAACTTGGCAAACTGAATAAAGGATTCTTTCACACCTGCAATTAAACTGACAGAAAACAAACTCTGTAAAGTGATTTTTAGGGGACAGTTTCAATTAAGACACTTTAGACTGTTTCCAACCAATTCCTCTGCATTTGATGTGGATATCTGCAAAATACATCATGTGCAGTAAGCACTTCCACTGTTTCCAATTGCTCATAAATTTCTCCTTAATGAAACTAAATATCTCTTTAATGAAAATGACTACTGCTGACTTTATAAGTCTATTCAACACAGAATTGAAGATGTGCCTTAGAATGTGCACCTGTTTTTAATGTGTCCTAAGGTAGTGCTTTCTTACAACTCATTTAATTTTTAAAATTTATTAATTGGGAATTAGCACACATATAATGTCATTCTATAATTTCATCATGTCCAGCAGCATTATACAATTTCTACCACAATGAGTTTCCAAACAGTCTTTTTTTTCCCTGGACTCCTTGACTCATTTTACTGCACCCCCCCCCCCCCCCCCATACACACCATTGTAGCCTATTTTCTGTTTCTATAGGCTCATCAATTCTGGGTTTCATATGCCTAAACACACATACACACACACACACACACACCATATAACCCAACTTCACGAGGATGACTTCCAGGGACATATAACCTACATACCTTAATATGAACAAACAAACAAAACAAAAATACAGAAAATGCTGAAAACCACATCAGGTTCAGCATGCATCAGAGGGGGGAATCAACTGATAAAGTTTTAGCTGTTAAATCAGGTTTATCCCTTTGATCTTCTACACTCATCTCTCCAGTACACTCTGATTAGTATCCACGTCGCTCAATCCCTCAATCATGGAGTTATGGATGGGGGAGATCACTAGAGTCTTATTCCTAGATAGTTTCCACAAATGTATCTTGGGCTCCCACTCTTATCCATAGCCTCTGCCAACCAAATCCTTACACCACAGGCTCTGATACTAATCCGGCCTTCAACTTTGGATTATATGATTTCCAATCTTTCCGGGACTGATGTTGGTGTGCTTCTTCCATCTGGAATTAGTTGATATCTCACTTAGACGGCTGCTTATTTGAAGACAGGCCTGTATGACCCCAGATGCTACTTTATCTGACAGCCAGGCACCATCTGATTTCTTCACCACATTCTGCTGTCACACTCATATTTTTTGTGCTCCCTTCCTGAGGGCAAATACCAAGCAGGGACATGATTCAAAAACTAATTGTTCTTAAGTTGGAGCTAGTACTTAGGGGGGCTCAAACCCCATTACTGGGTCTATGTTGTTGTGCTGTTGTTGTTTTTATCTGCCTTTGGATCCCTGTCAACATCTCCTTGCTTTTTTTGTGGGCGATAGTTTTACTGAACATCCCCCTGGGGGATAGCCATCTTCCATTAATATTGTCTTTGATTAGCTCCTTCCTGCTACTAATTTTTTAAAACCCTGTTGAGAGAGCAATCTTGAGCTAATGTAGACTAATTCCATTTCACTTTACCTGAATGATTCACTCATACAGAATCAATTCTTTCGTGACTGGATGCTATTTACACAAACAATAGTGGCTAATTTTCAAGGTAATTTACTATAATAATCTCTGAGAAAGTCTGTCACAGGCTTGTCAGAATAATGCATGTCATAATACAACATATAGGGCATTGTTATAGCGAGACTGTGATTGTCCATCTACCCACACTTATACACTAGCAGTAGAGCTGTTTTCTGCTTTATCAGACACCATGAATTTTCTGACCAAACTCCTTAGGTTACCATAAGTAATTTGAATCCATCTTGTGAGAATTTTTTCAATCATGCAGGTAAATAAACCTCTAGCATAATCATTCAAACACAACTTTGCAAACATATCAGGTCATATTATTTCACGCTATTACAATTTTGGATATGAGAGGTGACCTCAAATCTCACTTTTTGTATCCATTTCCCCCACACACTTGCATTCATGACTTTTTCATTCACTTCTCATTCAAAAATTGTGTCTTCATATTTATTGCGATGAAGTGTTTGGTGCTGTAATAGAAGTTTACTATAATGACGTAGACACCCTGGTAGCTCAAGAGTGAAATGTTATACATGCTGTTCACAGGAAGTCAGTCATTTGAACCAACCTGTTCACCTTTATGGGACATATAAGACAACATAGACTTCTGGGACTAAGGTATACTTGACTCAAGCCATGGTATTTTCAATGGCCTCAAATGCATCTGAAACATGGACATTGAATAAGGAAGACTGAACAAGAATCAATGCATTGTAATTATAGTTCTAACAAATAATTTTGAATGCACCATGGACTACCAAATAATGAACAAATTATCTTGGAAGGAATAAACCCAGAATATGCTCCTCAGAGTCAACCCTGGCAAGAATGTGTGACATATTTTGGAGATAATATCAGGAGAGAACAATCCCTGAGTTTGTTAGCTTGGATTGACTAGGGAAACAAATTCATAGACATTTGTATGTGTTTAAGAAAGAGCTTAATATATAAGAGTAATTGAATAATGAGAAAATGTCCCAAGCCAGGCCAGATTAAGTCCATAAGTCTGATATTAGGCCATATGTTCAATATCAGTCTATAAATTCCTCTTCAGATTCATACAATGCAAACAATGATACACAATGCAGGAACATCATAGGCCAGTTGGTGGAAAGTCTTGTGGATGCAGTAGCAGTAGAAACATCTCAGCACTGGCACGAGTCTTCATGTGGCTCCATCAGCTCCAGGGCTCTGACTGAGTCAGTGTAATTCCATCAGACTCTTCATCCATCATGTCTCACCTGGAGTGAGCATGTGTCCCACCTTCCAAGAGCTATCTATCTCCTTAGTGCCTCCAATTCAGTTCATCAAACTATGGTCTGACTGACAGGCTATACCCACCCGTGCACTCTTAACTCTTAAATTGACAATAGATTGTGTCACTACCACTCTGAGAGAGGCAGTGAAACAGAGAAAGACCCTCGGTAAGTTGGGTTGGTGCTGTGGTTACACAAATGGGCAAAAGCAATGGTGAGGAGAGCACAGGCTCTTTTGTCATCAGGGTTGACTTTTCTCAGATGGATTTCATGCCACCTAACAACAGCACTAATATTGCAGGTTTAAGAAGAGAAGTTAAAGTTATATGTATTTATAGTTAGCAAGCTAAAAACTTACTGCCATCCAGTGAATTACAACTCAAAGTCCCTACAGGACAGAGTAAACCTGCCCCCTTTGCTTTTTTGAGGCTGTAGACCTTTACAGGAATAGAAAGCCTCATCTTTCTGTCTTCACAAGACTCATGGGCTTGAACTGCAGGCTGTGCAGCTGGCAGCCCAGTTCATGACCTGCTATAACCTGGGGGCTCTGACTTGAGAGTCTTAGAATACCAGAAAAACATCACAATCCTAAATATCAAGACTCTAGAATAGCCTCAAATATTTAAGGTAAACATCGATAAAAGTATATAGGGGAAGTTCAATACCACACAGAGATAGTACAACATTGCAACTTCCCTTTCTCCATAGCTGAGAGGAAACTAGTCAGGAGGAATTTATAACAGAGTGTATTTGTCACTTTGGATATATTTGAAACGTGGTAGTCTACCCCAACCATGACAGAACCTACTCTCTTTTCTCTGCTTTGGACCATGGTTCTCAACCTTCTTCATGGCCAGACCCGGTTGTTCAGTTCCTCGTGTTGTGGTGACTCTGTAAGGAGACGCATTTGCATGTGGGCGGACCCACCAGGAGAAGGATAGAGGAATTTAAGTTCTAAGTTCCTAAGACTGTAGGAAATACAGTCTTTGGTGACCCCTGTGAAATGGTATTCCATACCCAAAGGGGCTGTGAACCCCAGGTTGAGAACTGCTGGCATATGACAGGTGTCATCAAATATGATGGGTAATGAAAACAATCCTCCACAAATGTAAGAACTTGAAATCACAAAAAAAGTCTGTAGCAATGACATTATTACAATCAGATATCAACAGACATAAACTTACAATGTCCAATTGTCTGGCAATTAAACAATAATTTTGTCCTTAATCCATAGGCTAAAGAATGAATCACAATGGAGTACTTTGAACTGAGTGGAGTAAAAAAATGGCATATGAAATGTATGCAGTGAAGTTAAAGCAAATTTTCAACATCTGCAGAAATGCTTTCTTATCATGGGTATGGCTAGAGGTTGCATATTATGCTTTGATTAAAAGATTAAAGTAATGCTTTGATAAAATGTTAAAGAACTAGAAGAAGAAGTATTCATTATGCAAAACTTGTGTTTGTAATTTTCTCTCTAACTCCTGACTATGTTACATAACATACAAAATAATGTAAATATTGATGTCAATTTATCCTACAGTATAATAATTGAAAGCACTGAAATATTGAGTGGCAAAAATTCGATATATAAGTTTTTTAAGGGGATATATTTTTGACTACCAATATGCAGGTCTCTTAAAATATATAAAATAATTTGTGTTATGTCTTAGAACACTGATTCTGCTAGCTTTTTGAATAAAGTTGTTCTTTTATTTAGTGACATAATTGTGAGAATGAGATTGTAACAATTAATTCTAATTACTTTAAATGCTCACAGAGGTCATAGTAATTGCATGTATTTTTAAAGCATAACTTTTATATTAAATGTCAAACAAAGTACTTGTATGGTTGTGTTTTAATGAAAAACAAAACTGGACTCGATTCTAGGAAATGTTCTTAAGTGATAAGGCCAACAATTGTGGCAATATAATTATAATAATTCCCAATATCAAGTTAGAAAACACTGTGCTTACTTCAGTGAGGGCTCTTTTTATCCCTTTTTGGTCATGAATATTCACAGTATTATTTTTCAGACCCCAAATGGCTCTATTTTCTGGTAGAGTACATGTCTTTTAACCTGATGTGCCTGGCATTGAGGCACATACATGTCCCCCAAACATCATGTATAGTATAGACATTTGGTAAGACAGACTTTGTATGAAGGGATTTCTAGCTGGGGAAACAAGTTGTAATTTCCTAATAAGATGCACTAACTCTATCACCATGAAATCTATCTGTAAGTGTTTCAATAACACACTCCTCAAGTAGTATGGGGGAAGGGGGGTTACTGTGGGTATATAGGCTGGCTACATCTGATGCCTTTTTTGATGCCTTCAGGGTCGAGAATATTTTGTTCCTAATTACTAGTCAATAAATCTTGGCAGGATTAATTAATTAATTATGTGTAATTAATTCAGGTTATTGAGCTTAATTAAATAGATGATAGATATAGAATAATAGCTTTGTGAATGATAGAGAGAGTACACACAAAGTAAAGCTGAATTATAATATCTGAGAATTTTCCCTGGAGTTCTCAGGAAAGATAAGGAGAAATGAGCTAAAGGTCTTTGCTGTGCAAAGATGAAAAAGAGTGCCTGACATTGACCCAATGGCAGTGAGTTTGGTTTGGTAACAAACATAGAACACCTTTCATGGTCAACATTCAGCTTCATTTAAGGTATAGGACTGTTTCCAAGTGGTGCAAAAGGTTGGTACTCAACTCCTAACATAAGGTATATAGCCACCTAGCAGCTCCAGGGAAGGAGGCCTGGTAATCTGTCTCTACATAGATTCCAGGCAAAGACACATTCTGCAGAGTAATTCTAATCTGTAGCATATGTGGTTGCCAGGAGTCTTAATCCAATGAAGGATAGTGGCTTGGTTTGGCTTGATAAGAGCGCTTGAATGCTTATTATCTAATTTAGTATCAGTAATTTCCCCCATATTTTTGGTTAACTTTATACAGAAATAAATGTTAATATGCTCTTAGATTTCATTAAGCCAAGGAAAGAGCTCTAGTTAATTGTTTGAGGTTAATTCAGTTCACTGAGAGATCTTTTATCAGCTAGCTGAACTCAGCAGACTCAAAAGAATCCAGATACAAAACATAAATTAACGATAATTTTTGTTCCTCCCAATATTGCAAAATATAAGTATTTCAGACACTTATTTCTGCTTATCAAGAACCTGTATGTAAGCCAAGAGAAAGTCTTTCAAAGAGAATCATGAAATACTGCATAATTTAAAATTAGGGATGCTGTACATCACAATTTTTTTCCTTTTCTCACATCTAATCAATCTTTACACTGAATACACTATCCCAGGAACTGGACTACATAAAGAAGAGTATAGTACCAGGCCAGAGAGGCCGGTGATATTCAGAAGACATAACTGTGCTTGCTGAAAGAAGAGTACTTGAATGTTTGTTGGTGAGGATCAAAGGCTACAGTTTTCAGTATGGAGTACACCTCAACATAAAGGAAACAAAAATCATCCCAACAGGATAAATAGCAAATATTATGACAAAAGGGAAAAGATTGAAGTTGTTAGGGACATCATTTTACTGGGATCCAAGTCAACACCAATGAAAAGCAGATGAGAAATGAAAAGATATTTTGCACCAGAGAAATCTACTGAACAGATTTAATTGAAGTGTTAAGAACCCAAGATGTCACCTTGAGCAATGTGAAAGCTAAGGTTGTGGACCAGAGTTATTCATGTGTTTTTCGTGCCCCATCACAAACTTCAGAGAGTTCTCCATGTGCTAGGACCCACTTTCAATAGGAGCCGATAGTAGAACCCTCGACCTCACTGCTTATCCATTCAAGAAGGAGCATCAAGATGTCATGCAGTCAAGTTCCAAATACCTTATCTACCATAAGAAATAACAGATAACGCCCTCCTCGACCACCAACTTTTTACTCTGAGCTTGCCCTTTCACGCAAAGCATTACATAGAAATTTCAAAGAAGCTCAGAGTTCAATGATACAACCTAAATAAGAAATACAATATTTTTAAAAGCTTGTAACAATTACAGTATGACCTATTCCATGAGGGTCTGGATGTGTGGGCACAGATGTGTAAAGGAAGGATGGAAAGACAGTCATTGTTTGGAAGGGGAATCCCCATATATTAAAATCAACTGGTAGCTGCTCAGAAGTTTTTTCCTTTCTTTGCTTTTTTCCACTAGGATCTGGCTAGCTTTCTCTGAAAAAAAATCTGTCCAATGTGGTTTGCTGTTGACATTTCTTTAACTGCTTTCTAAAAGGGTTTACTAAATTATTATCAACAATATTGATGATATGGTTAACTAGTTCCTTGTGATGATGATTCTTTTTAAAAACACTCTTTCTAAGGATCCTACTTTTTAATCTTAAAACAGTACCCCCAAAGCACAATGCTAAGAAACGTATTGCAAAATGCTTGGAGCATAGCCACAAAAAGTTGAACAACCTCCACTTAGACCAAGCGACCAAAAAGTGAACTGCTATTGTTTACAAAATCACATGCATAGGGTCGGATTCTGATGTTTTGTTCAAAATCCAATGCAAAATTGTCTCGACTCGACATTTCCTGTCAAAATCCGATTATGTGGAGAACCTATGCAGAGGAGTAGCAGGGTTTTGCTGCATCTGGATGCTCCGTCAAAGTTTGCTTGCTTGTCACTGGGTCTGAATTCTGCAGCTGGCTCATGATCTGACCTATGGTTCTCTGGACTTCAGCCACAGCACTGGGATATTTCTCACTAATCTTGAGAGTCATCTTCCTCCACAACTTAATGAAATGTCACTTTTCTAGGTTGGAGTCATTTGCTTCTGTATCCAGAAGCCTGGCATTTGACATGGTGCTTTTGGTTTTATTAATCCTTGAAGCTCCTTTTTGTGCTGTTAGATCCTATCATAGTAAACCTGTGTAGAACCGAATGAAAGTTTGCATGGTCTTGCACAACCCTTATCATGATTTCAATGTCTGAACCCATTTTTCCAGTCCCTGGGTCAAACCATCTCAGTGAGCGCCATCCTGTCTTCTTGCTGCCCCTCAACGTTACCAGGCATGATGTACTTGCCCAAGGACTGGTCTCTCCTGACAATATGATCAAAGTCCATAAGATGGAGTCTTGCAATTTTGCTTCTAAGGAATTCTCTGATCCTACTTCTTCTAAGACTGATGTGCTTGCCCCGTTATCAATCCATGAAACTTTTAATATTCTTTAGCACCACAATTCAAATCAATCTCCTTGATTCAGGAGAAACCTTTAGTCTGTCATGATACTCATGACATAGAACTTTGGAACTTCTATGATTATGAAGATCTTTGAGATAAGCCTGAGGTGACACTGTCAGCAAAGTGTTGGACTGCTAAGGGCAAGGTTGCATATACACACACAAACATGCATAAAATAATACAAACAGTTACAAACGTGTGTACATAAATATCCATGTGCACACTCATGCACATGCATAAAACATGTGTGCATGAACACACATGCACACATGCACATGCCTATCAACATATGCAGATATAAACACCCACATACAAAGGCTCAAATACATCTAAATACACCTGCACACAGACACAGACATCCATATTGATAGAGGAGCTGAAGGATAGCAGTTGCTCCTGGAACCAGGAACTCCATCCTGCTTCCTGTGGACTCTAAGGAAAACATTTGGCAGTCATTATCATTTAGAAGCATTATTTTATCCTAAAAATGAGCCCTCGATTCTTTTTTGCAGGATGCAGGATACGTTTTCCCCCCATAATGTACCTTTCAACTAAATGAATGCCCTTATGTCAAAAGCTCCCCCAAAGGGTACACTAAAGGTCCAACTTACATAGGCATGTGTTGGTCTGTTCGTAAAAAATAGACAAAGATCATGGTATTATTCCGCCAACTGTCTGAACTCCCCACCCCCATCTCACCCCCCTGCTATCATGTGAATCTTGTCCAGGGGCATGCTTTTGATAACATGTCCAAAGTATGTAAGCCAAAGTCTCTTCATCCTCACTTCTCTGGAACCTGTTGGTTGTACTTCTTTCAAGACTGATGTGCTTGTTCTCTGGCAGTTCTTGGTACTTTCAATGTTGTTCGCGAACACTACCATGCAAGTGCACATCTTTTTCTGCAGTTTTTCCTGTAATATCCTATAAAAGATGCCGTTATAGTCATAATACAAAATGTCTATGTTACTAGTTTATGCATGTGCTATATTGTACTTTCTATTGCTGTTTTAATGTAAACTTTCTCCACTTATATATAAAATGTTTACAGCAGTGTATGCTTTGGCTCATCCACAGCGGCATCCAATTTTGTGTATTGCACATCTCTCGAGTATTATAACTTTATCTCTCTATATAATTTTCCTTCAAAAATGTGACCATGAAGTGCATCATGACTCCCAAATGTAACAGCCAGTACAGTTATAATAGCCACAAGAAGTGAAGGAGACATATTGAGAAGTGCAACAATGGGATATTTAAGAAAATGAGAGAAGATGTCACTAACTGCTATTCCTCATAATGTAGGCAGATTTGTATAACATCAGAGCCATATTTTTTCCCACAGCAAGTGTTGTGGACATGAAGCACACATGAATGGAAAGGTACATATAGTCAGACTTCTGAGATATTGCAGGCTTCCACACTTTCACAATAAAGCAAGCAATAAAAACTACCTAGTTTCCCAGAATATCTAAACGTTATATTGTAAGGTCAGCTTACAACTGCTTCTCCTCCTATAAAGAGTGATAGTCTCTGAACTCCAAGGCAACACTTTGACTTTGTCCTCAAGGTCCTTAGGCATCTGAGTCACCTTGGTAGCCATGAGAGTTTATGGATGTGCAAAGGTTTTATGTCAAGCCTCCCACTAAGGTGAGCATTTTCACATTGGGACACAGAGACACAAGCAAAACATGTGTCCTTGGGAAGAAATGGCACAGATGGACTTGGTCAAAGCAAAGTGGCCACAGGATTCAGTTTCTGAAAAGAAAATGAGATAAAATCTGTGCAGCACAATAAAGCAAAACACAGTAAATTGAAGTGAACCTGCATTCAGATATTCACATCAAAGCAGGCTTGAGGCACTAATGAAATTAAAGGGGGAAAACCCTTTTGGAATGAAGAATCCCCAAGTGAAAGGCCTTAGCATGACAATGGCATTGGCACCTTAGGACAGCACAGGCTTATGACAGAGAGCATAGACCCAGCTGTTTTTACCAAAGTTCCTGTTACATAAATTCTCTCTAGTCTGTCTCTTTCTGGGGCAGTGGCATTTTTACTTGGGCTGGTTTAATAATAGAAAAGTTTTCAAGCATATCCATCATGACTTTCTAGCAGTACAAAGAAGTCAGAGAGAAACAAGTGCTATTTATCTCCTTTATTTTTTATCATGTTTTAAAGGAGGGGGCATTGGAGGACCATTGCATTGATATCACAGAAATGAGACCAGTTTAATACAGTACTTGCTAAAGAATGAGGACTTATCAGGAAAAGTATGCTGAAATTGTGTGACCCCTCCCTCCAGATAGTTCTGGGTAGGGACCCCGTGTTGCAGTGAGAAAATATTCCAGTAAACAAAGCAGTGTGAAAAGGCATTTATGTTCTAACTTGGTTAAAATTGAGAGAGGATTCTGGGAAGGGATTAAGAAGATGTGTCTCCCAAATATTAAAATCATTAGGAAAAACGGTCAAAATTAAAGAATAAAAGGTCAAGCCATGGTTGCCTGCTCCCGAGCCTTTTCCTTAGGGAGCATAGAGATCTGTGATTTTCCCCGAGGACATTTGCTGATAGCAACCTAGGTGGTATGACATGCTTATCTCTTTGTGCTATTTCTGTCCAAAAGGAAAAATGAGGGCAGGAGACTGGATTTTCATGATCGTGTTCCCTTCTGAGCTGCTTTTGTGGTTGATCATTTCCCTGCTTACACTGCTTAATTGTCCCTTTTCTTTTCTATTGCTCAGAATTAACGGAGCCATCATTCAGTTGCTTTTATTTCTGTGATGCACATTAAGACGGAGCTGTTAGAAATTCAAGTAGGATTCTGGTGAGATTTCATCACACATTCTTTGTACATGTGACCAAGGGAGACAAGTTCCTGGATAAAGACAGCATGTTTGGTGAGGTAGAGGGGTGGCGCACAAGAGGAAGCCCCTTGACAAAATGGATCAGCACTGGCACCATTGCTGCAGCAACAGGCTCCCCGTGTGAGGATGGTGCTGGATCAGGCCGAGTACACTCTCCTGCAATTGTACATCAGGTTGCTTTGAGTCAGTCGGCTGTAGACCACATCGCCACTTGATGGCACCTTCCACAACAACAACATTTATTATCTAATAAGAATGCAACATTGACAGTGTACCTGTCAACATTAAGAATTGCAAGCTAGAACCTTGAATTTTAAGTTTGAACATCATTATCCCAATCAATGCGAACATTTAAAAATTTACAGTTAATGAAGTATATAGCTCATTTGAAAATAGGTAGGTTTCAGTCATAACAGACTTTTTTGAAACTTAAATTAGTATATTCACAGAATCTGGGAACTTAATAGAAAGAAAAGCTGCAAAATGAGTCTCAAAAAGCATGCACAATTTAATGGTTTAATTTTTCCTTTTAAATTGGTTATTTCTTGGATAAAGAAGAGAGTATATCTAAAACAGGCAGAAGTACTTTCAATATAATGTTCATTTATTTTAGGGATTTCATTAAATTTGCCAAATACTCAGATGCTACCATAGGGAGACATTTACCTCACAGAAATAATACTTCCTACATGTTGATGGGAAACTGCAGAAAATAACTTAATTATATGAGGGGATACCAAAAAAATCCGAATTTCTTTTTCAAAGCTATGTGTTTATTTTTTCAATCTTTTTTACAGAACAATTCTATTTAAAGAATTGTTCAAAGTACACCTTTAAAGTACTTTTAAAGTACTCTCCATCACACTAAACCCATTTGTCAAATCTGCAATTCCATTCTTGGAAACATTTTACAAACTTCTGTTCAGATGGCTAACAGCATCTCCCTCAAGATTTATATCAATTCTTCAACACCATCAAATTACTGTTCTTTCATGTCCTTTTTCATTGTGGAAACAAACAAAAAAAGAATTCACATGGAGTAAGAACAGGTGAGTAAAATGTGGGGGACAAGAACGCAAGCTGTTTTGTTGCCCCAGACTGGCACCCCGAGATGCTGTGTCATTTCATGAGCTGGTACATAGTTGTGGTGGCAAAACCAGTTCCCCATCTGCCACAAATCAGATCTTTCATTTGTTTGTTTGTTTTGGAATATTCTTCTTTTTAAATCATTTTATTGTGGGCTCATACAACTCATCAAAATTCATGCATACATACATTTTGTCAAGCACAATTGTAGATCATTATTCTCAAAAAAAATCAGGTCTTTTTTTGGTCACATACTGTTAGGCACTTTTTTTAGAACTTCTAAATAGAAAGCGTGATTAATAGTCTGACCTGGTGGAACAAACTTCAAATGCACTTTCCCCCTCACACTAAAAACAACAAACAAAAACAAAGAAATGAGTGTCATCTTTATCCTAGATTTCACATGATAAACTTTGAGGCGATGAGGTGAAAATAGCATTTTCCACTGGTCTGATTGATGCTTGCTTCCAGGCTTGTAAGAATAGCACCAGTTACTGGCTAGTCACCAGTCACATTGTTCAAATAGAGAGATGATGGATGATAGATAGATAGATAGATAGATAGAAGATAGATAGAAGATAGATAGATAGATAGATAGATAGATAGATAGATAGATAGATAGATAGATAGATCTGAGTCGCTTCAGAGCTGTTCTTTCAAAGCACAGCACGTGTCACTCAGAGATCTTTCTCCTGCTCAGTCAGAACTTGAGTCAAGAATTTAGTAATGACCCTCCTCATCCCCAAATTTTCTTTAAAGTTTGCTGAATGGAGCACCAAGATAGTTCAGAAAACTCCCATCTCTTCAATGGTCTGTCATCAGTATTTGAGCACAGATGCTAGAATTTTGTAACCATCTTCATTCATTCAGGAAGTTGATCAAGGTTTTGGATAGTCTGCAGAACGCTGATACAGTACTGGACAGCAACCATGGGGTCTCTGAGAATAGGAATCAAATCTATGTCAACAAGTGACAATCACTTCTATTCAGATCCAAAGGCATACTGGTGTGCACACTGCAATGTTCACCTCAAAGTCAGAGGTTTGAAACCAAGATACAAAGATGACTCTTTCTACTCCTGTAAAGAGTTACAGTCTCAGAAATGTACATTTTCCAACTTTTCTGTTAGCTCATGGTAAATTTCTGCATCACCCTCTGAGGTACCATCATTATATGTAAAATAAAACAATCTCTTGTTAAAACTCATTAAATAACCAAAGCTAATACTTTTACTTCATCTTTCAACAAGTTTGATTATAACACTGATTTCCACCCCCCACCCCACGCCACCCCAATAGTGTCTTCAATACTAAAGAAAGTAGAAATTACTGGTGTTTAAAAAACTTTTCTTTGGAGATTTTGGTTCCATATTTCTTATGCCTGATAGTGCTTTAATTCAATGGAACGATTATTGAGCTTTTAATATTACATCTAACCTTCCCTTGAGTTCATTAGTTAGTTTCTAAGTTATTTGTTCATTCAATTAGGCAATATTTTAAAGTTCCTATTAGGGGAAAACTATTTCTGTAGGAAATATGGACATGAATTAGAATAATCAAATGCACTGGGGACCTGATACAAGTGAGACATGGATGGATTTCAACATATGCCAACATAGGAAGAGTCAGAATGTGGGGACACATTTGATCACATTCTGCACATTTAACTCTTTGTTAGTAAGCTCAGCACAATGCTGGATAGAACTTAAGATGGGAAAATACTTAAAGCTGAAATGTCAGGAAAACTTTGATCATTCAAAGGACATTTTATTTGTAATATTTTGAAAGTGTGTTTGTGTAAACAGATGAATGAAAACTCTCTACTTGTTATAAAGATTATATCTATTCTCTCCTTATATCTTTCCACAAGTGACAGCTCTTTGATTCAATAGAGGGGATTTCATTTAGAGGATGAAATGTGATGGGGCAACCAGTTGCATATATATTTCTCTGACCAAGGTACATTATAAATGTGTGCATTATGTGTGCCACTCTTGCTCATGTGAAAATGCATGTGAAGTTGGAAACTGTCCTGACCACCATCTGTGAGACCTTCCCTTTATCTCTGTTCAAAATAACAACCTTCAGACACATCTTTCATTGTTTCAGTTCTCTCTGATCATTCCCACTGTGAAGTTATTTATTAATTCACTCCTCTTGGTTTAATTACCTGCATTAATTTTATTTTCCCCACCAGAATAATGATAAAGGCTTTGTTGACTGCTGTACTTCATGGTGCTGCCTTGTGGTAAGGCCCACACCAAATCCATTGCCACAGAGTCAATAACAATTCTTAGTGGTGCTCTGTTGGGTTTCCAAGGCTCCAGGTCTTTATGGGAGCAGACAGCCTCATCTTTCTTCTTTAGAGAAGTTGTTGGATTTGAACTGCTGAACTTATAGTTAGTGGGCCAAGCCTGATTCTCTCATCTACTAGGGCTCTCTTGCGATAGGTTTTCTAAATGATTTGTTGAACAAATGGATAGCAGAATAACACCTGTAGGGTCATATGCATATTTGTGTGAAGATCCAGATTTTAAGCACCTCCTAATTGTTAATTATCTAAACAGGGGTCCTCAGACTTTTTTAAGAGGGGACCAGTTCACTGTCCCTCAGACCATTGGAGGGCTGAACTATAGCTAAAAAAACAAACTATGAACCAAATTCACTGTGGGCCCTGGATGAATAAGCTGCTAATCAGGACAGCATTGACCAAAAAACACCAGGCAGGCCAGATAAATGTCCTCAATGGGCCACATGTGGCCCATGGGTCGTAATTTGAGGACCCATGCATCCTTTCACTAGAATGTAAGCCTAGGAGTACACTTGTATTATGCACTTTTAAAACATCTTTTTCACAGTCTATTTGTTGAAAGGAGAATGGGGCTTGGATGAGTTCTTAAACAAATGTATCAAGCTTTTTAATAATTAAGAACTAGATATTGCTTAATTTTATTGTCAAACTTCTTCCTTCTAGAATATTTTCAGATGGCCCCATGAGAGAACAAACAAAATTAGAGCAGAGATTTCTAACTAGTGTAATGTGTTCCAGAAGGTTCCTTTTGTAGGAGCCCCACAATCTACACATACTCTACTTCTCGCTTCTCTGGGTGCTGTGTGACACACAGCTACGCCGCTCTGAAAACAGCCAAGCTTGCTCACTCTCTTCAAGCACACAATGATGTTCTTTCTCCATAAGCGTTCAGTACAGTGAGAGATAGAAAGGTAATTTAGGAAGCAGGGTGCAAAATATCTTATACGGATATTGCTTGCCATTTCTGAAATTAATTGTGATGCAGCTGAAAAAGAAGCTTTCTACATAAAAAATGTTTTGCACTGAAATTGTTCATCTTTCCTTTCTCTGCCCACCCTTTGTTCTGTTCTGTTCTGTGCCATATTCTCATTGGTTCATAAGAGGCTTGGGGGAACATAGCTCTGTCGATATGTGGATTTTCTTTCTTCTTTATATGCTATTATTTACATTTTCACACACAAGTGTATTATTTACACATAATGACTCATCAAGGAATACTTGTGGAATCAATATGACAATTGACAGATAATTTGTGGGGACTTTAATCATCTCATCATTTAATAATTATTTGAGCCTTCTCTTCTTGTGAATCATAATTTATTATCTAATAAGCAAAGTACCAGTGAGGAGAATAATATTCATAAGATTAAGGAAGTCTGAATCAGAGGAGTTCTTGACATTATCCAAGGTTATAACAGTTGAATGCCTCCAAGTTATTCGATCTTTCAAACCAGTCAGGAGTAGGACTCAGCAGTGCGCTGTCTCCTTCACTCCTGCATGCTCCACCTTTGCAGCACCGCTCCCTGTGCATCTAGCTCTTTCTAATACCTTCTTATAAGATTGAACCTGTTCTTGAAAATAATCAAACTCTCGCCAACAGCAACTACTAGTAGTAAAAATGTAGTACTCATAGTAAAAGAAGTAGCAGTTGCCTCAGCGTCAAAGTCAGCAGTTCAAACCCTCCAGCTGAGTAGAAAGAGGTCTTTCTGCTTCTGAAAATATTTTCTGACTTAGAATCACTAGGGATCAGTTCTATAGGGTCCTAAAGGGTGAGTTCTTCACGGTCCTACAGGGTCATTATGAATTGGAATTGACTCAATGGCAATGTGTTGGGATGGGTTTGGGTTAACAGCCTCAAATTTGCTCAGGTAACTGAGACATTCATTCATGATTTAGATGTGCAGACTATGAGGCAATAGCCCCCTCTGATTTGGTATTTTCTGAATCCTTGTTAAAACTTCCATTATACTATGCATCCAGCTAATTTTAACCTTCCTATTAACTCAGCAAATAGGCAGTGTGAGGTCACCAGTGGTATCACTGAAGGTAGGCTTGATCATTTATTTCCATCCTGATTATTGACCAGAACCCCCCCCCCTCCACCCCCCTCCACCCACCAGGGAACTTGCACTCTGTAAGACACATAGCCACCTAGTATCTGAAATAACAGCTATTTTCTAAACAACCACACTCCCTAGGCATACTGTATTCAATTAAATATTATTTGACCCATTATGAAATAGTAGAGGCAGTACTTGTCTCATGAACAAAATCTATTTGTCACTTTAAGTCAAGTTTCTAGGTAAGTCTGAAAAAGTGAGTACAATTCTTAAGTAGCAAGAAAAGACTTAAATTTTCCCAATGACATAACAGCTCTCAGTGCCACTTGCAAAAGTAATTCTGGTAAAAACTTTGGAGTAGGTGTTGGTTCAATTGATTCAAATTGAGGGAAATTTGGATATCTGAAGAGCAAGTAAAAGTTGTTCTGAAGCCTAACTGGGAGCATGGGCCCTTCCTGTATCTAGCATTCAAGGGTCAAGGATATTCTGATGCATGTAAATGAATTTTGTAAGTGTAGGGGGCTAAGAAGCATGTAAAAGATACATAGATTTAGGTCAATTGTCTGGGAAAGGATGCAAAAAATAAATTTAACCAAGATATGAAACCAAAATACTTGTCAATGATGCTGAAATTTCTGATTTGAGAAATTCATGTGTTTCACAAAATAGTTTATGAACTAAAGCTACAGCTGATCTTACTTTTCAAAGAAAGAATCAGAAATAGCATTGTATGGTCGTGATCTACCTTCCTGTGATCTCTGTGGAGACTAATCGTCACTCTTTCCCTTTGATCTTATTGCAGGCTGCCAGCTTTCCTTGTTTAAGCCTTACTTTGCTGCCCCCTTTTTTTCTAAACCCCTTTGAGGTCTCCTCCCTCTACTGCTATGGTCTCCCAGGGTGGAGTTTCTAGAGCTTTCTCCTCCTCATTTTTTGGTCCTTTTCTCTTTTCTGTTACCACTCCTCTAGTTCTAGGGATCATATCTCACTGCATGGCTTTGAAAAGTCTGAACATACTGGTGGTTCCGTCCTGTTTGTTTCTAGTCCACAACACTCTCTTCATCACAATTCTATGGTTCTACAAAGGTTGTTTACTCAATATCACATCTTGATGTAGTGGATTCATTTTAAAACTCTCCAATCGAATGTAGATTTGTGATTAGGTTATTGGTAACTGCTGATCTCCATCTCCTCATTTCTGAAATAGCAGCTGATTTATTTCTCTATTAGGGTTCCAATATGGGCTTCACTTGAACCCTACTTCAACCATAGTTTTTGCCATTTTGGCTGATAACCATTTTAATTTTTAATTGCTAAGACTAGAGTCAATCTTTCTCATGGACCCTCAATGGTATTCCATGGAACAGAGTGTATTTGTTGAGCATGGGTTTCTCAAATGGTTAAGGCCATTAAACCCACTCTTAGGTGACTTTAAGAACTTATTAAAATGAATTTGTTTTCTTTTTTACTTAATTGTATGTCAGACCCAATTCTGTCTTTATCCCACCAAAGACACAGCAGTAGGCGAGCCCTCTACTTTTCTGGACTTGATGCTCTTTGAGATTCTGTACATTGGTGATCTAATGACCATCAGTTCCATGACAGATTCAGACATAGCTAGTATTCTGTAGACTGACTTTCTATTATTAGAATTATGTACAGATACTCTTGATTTTCTAATTTGAATTGGAAGCATTTTATTTCTCTTTTTTTGCTTTAAGAACTGGTATTATCTTTTCATTATATTCTAAATTATTTTTGATAAGTCTTAAAATATAATCAATGTCAAAAGCTCTTCTAGGTATTATCACCTGATTACCTGATGTTTCAAATCATCTGAATTGTGATGACTCTCAAATATTTATCTTAATCTCTAACTATCCCCCCCTAAGATCAGATTCATAAACTTAGTTGTCATGCAAGTCAAATTCATGGAATCATTCTGATCTATTTTCGGTTTGGGTTTGCATGCTAAGATTCCTTACACTGCTTTGTCTCAAGAGAAAGCATATCAACATTCTACACAATCATCCCAAGTCTACAGTTGCTCTTCTACATTGTTTTACAAGCAAATTTAAGAAAATACACATAGAGAGACGCGCACACACACAATTTAATGAACCATGCTCCTCAAACAAGAGTGCTAAACAATTTCCTATCTTGCTTGGGATCAACAGAAACTGTGCCCTTTGAAGATTCTCCTGATTCTCCATCAATGGATTGCTGTGTTTGCTGTGCCCAGTACCTGATGAATTACTTTCTCTTGATGAGTTAAGCTAAGCACACGCCTATAAGGATTCTGCACTCTCCACATACTTCACCCTAAAACACTTTAGTTCTTATCCCATTACTGTCTCCTCACCTGTCCCCTTTATGGCATGATATTCCCAGAGAAGAATTATTTGATAATGTAATCTAAAGCCACACTCCCATTCTCTATAACAAATTATGTGACTTCTGTGCATTTCTTCTTCTTTGTGTTCCTCCACATAATTGGGCATTGTATTACTTATCGATATTCCTCCTTGTTGATAATGTGATCATTCAAAAATGTAATCCCTTTGTCAATACTTGATCCTCACCAACAAAAGAGCACATTATCTGTACTCAATAAACATTTTAAGGATTACTTATTCTGTCTCTGATAAATATTTAGCTAAGACTCGTGTGTCTTGTATTAATATCCCTTCCTTCAAATTAGGATTACTTATTGATACTGCTACTGTACAGAAAATTTTGAGTTATTTAAACGTTCTATTAGCTACAGTTCTATTAGCTATTATAGAACAGATGATACAAGATTGTCCCTGCTCTACAGTGGCCCTTATAGGGCAGAGAAGAACTGCACCAGTGAATTTCTGAAACCGGAACACTTTATGGAACAACAAAGTCTCATTTTTTTGCAAGGAAGCTGTTGATTTCAAACTACTAACCCTACAATTAGTAGTCCAGCTTGTAGCGAACACCACCATCAATGAACTTAAGGGTAGTCAAGTTAGTTATTAATTGAAAAGGGTCATAATATTTCAATTTCTTAAGGATTATAGTCCTTCGGTAATTATATACCCTACGATAAAATTTTCTGTTTGGTATTGAGTTTTACATTTGATATTTTACCCACTAAATCAGTATATTAATTTATATTGCTTTTTATGTTAAAACATTTCAAGTCTATTTTTGAATGCTTTCCTAAGTCATACTTCTTCATTTTCAAATTTTGTGATTATTAATCACTTCATATGAAGCCATAATAAAAGCAACTGGTTTTCTCCCTTTTCCCTTTTGCATTAAGTTTGATAATCACTAATGTCATTCACCATCCTTTAAATCACCACTCTAAAGTGAAAGAAACACTGAGGTCACAGATCAACAAAAATTGGGAAACTTGTCATTAATTTTGTATTGCTTTGTTTAATTACAAAATGAGCTTTTTTTTTCATTCTCAAGACCAAATCTCATCCTGGTGTCAACATTATTTTCAATGTCACTATTGCTTTCTGGTGCCATGATGTGAAGAATGTCACATAGTGACTATGTAGGACAGAATGAAGCTCTGCCCTGCCGGGTCTGGTACCAGGCTCATACTTTTTCTATATTTGAGCCCGTTGCAGCCATTGTGTCAAACCATGTCCCTCTACTTTAGCAAGTATGTCTCTTCTCCAGAGAGTGAGCTTTCTCAATCACTTGTTCAAGGTATGTGAGATGACGTGTCCCCATCCTTCCTTCTCTGGAGTATCCTAACTGCATCTCCTCCAAGACAGATCTGTTTATTCTTTTGACAGTCTATGGTGTTTTCAATAGTCTTTACCAGCACTGTAATTCAATTACATGGATCATTCTTTAGTCTTCCATATTTGACGCCCATTTTCACAGGCATACCCAGAGATTGCAATACTCTTGGGCCAGACCCACCTTTGTCCATTGTGCTTCTGACTTGCCACTCCTGAGAGCTCTGAGCTCTCGTCTTAGCTTCTGTCTTTCCCTGGAGCCACAGTGCTAGTAAAAGACCAAGTGAACTCTTCTGCTACAATGAGGGCCAGCTTGTGCTCAGTGAAAACTAACTGTGGCAGACTTCTGCAACTGGTTAACTTTTTCATGTTTCTGTGACTTGTTTTCTTCTTTCCTTATCACCCACTTTAAAAGGAGACATTATTTAAGAAACAAGTTGATTACAGATATTTTAAAATATCTGTGGAAATGAAGACCCTCAAAATAATGAAGTCAGGAGAATAAGGAATAGGGAGAACTTGTATGTTTAGAAAAAAAGATGGTGCAAATAAGAAGGTAAATTTTTCTCACTATTTACCTAACCACCACTTCCTTCGTCCCTGCCCAGAGGAAAGCAGGAAGACCCAGAGCCATGGCTGGAAGAAGATGTGTGATGTGGTGCTAGTTGTCTTTGTGGACAAGGAGTTTCTCAGGTGAGACCAGAATAAAGGCCTGGCTATTGTTACTGAGCATTTTCATCAGACTCTATAGGTGAAACCTGATCAGAGAGGGGAATGCAGAACAGAATTTAAAATTCTTCAGGACTCCAGACTTTGGGAGTCCTGAAGAATTGATGAAACCACTAGCACTATTGCCCCAATATCACCTGATATTGTCTTAAAACTAAATAAAAGTATACCTCCTTTAGCAAAAATGGTCTGCTTTGAGATAATATCACTTACAGAGTACAAAGGAAACTTAGAGGTCAGGTATTTTATGTTAATAGGAGTGGGAGAGATTTTGGTAAAAAAAGTAAATCACATAATATATGAAGACTTCAGAAAAGTCATAGAAAAATCAAATTGAAAAAATGAGAAATTTCCATGAACTTTAGACCCTTCTCATGTATTGCATAATGATGGTGATGATAGTCGTGATTATTATCAGATTGTCTTTTCTCTTTGCCAATCTTTCTACTACCCTGTAATATAGGACATGATAGACATCCACAATCTTGTGAAAGACTTCAGAAAAGTTGAAAGCCCACTTTGTGTCACTAATAAATCAAATTCCTGTTATTGGCAATGTTTTTCTGATTCAAATAGTAAATCCTTCTAAAACTCTTAAATGTACTCATGATGAAGCAGCACAGAGATCAAGGAATCAATCTGATTGTGGTGGTCATGTATTCCTGATGTCAATTTCACGATCGGGATGTAGGAGTGGAGTCTAGCCTGTTAATCTGGAGATAGCCAATGAATAGCCGATGAGGCTTCAGTGTAGACATGGCTTCTGAGAATTCTGGGAAGTCTTTTAGTATTTCCCAATTGGAGAAGAGAGATTTGACTCTCAGTTTCCAGGAGTCAGTCTCCAAGACAATGAACCACTGACAAGAGAAGATGACAGCATCCGAGCAACTGGAGGAGCCAGAGGAGAAGCCACATGGTCTTTCCTTGATGGAACCAGACCTCTGAAGCTGAAAAAGCCATGTGGAGAATCTCGTCAGCACTGGGTTGCTCCTACCACCACTGCATGTTGTTGATGGACCCTGAGTCCTGGAAGCCAGGAGCCATGAGGAGACTCCTGCCAGTGCTGGGACACTTCGACTGCAAGTGCCTTGTGTGATGGAAGCAGACTTTATAGACTGGTATCAGATATATGGGTCAATGTTGGATTTATGACCTTGGATTGGCCTGGGTTGGGATGCTTTCTCAATGTTCCATTCCTCTTGTATATAAACCTTTCCCTTAAATCCATATGCATGTCTACGAATTTGTTTCTCTAGTCTACCCGGACTAACACACTGATACATAGATTCAAGAATAGTACATGGTTTAAATTCGGGGAAGGAATATGTCCATTTTGTATCCTTTCACTATTAATTCAATCTGTATTTTTGCCCTGCCATCAAGTTGATTCCAAATCATAGCCACACCACAGGACAGAGTAGAACTTACCCTGTGGGTTTTTCAGACTGTACCTCTTAGTAGAAGCAGAAAGCCTCAACTTTCTCTCAAGGAGTGGCTGCTGCTTGTGAACTGCTAATGAGAAACTGGCAGCCCGATGTGTAATCCTCTAAACCAACAGGGATCCTTAATCTGTTTGCTGAGAAGATAGTCTCAGAAGATAGTCTGAGGATTAGAGAAGGGCTTACTGTTAGCCTGCAACAGGTAGATGAGACAGCCTGGCTTGCTGAAAGTGAAGACGACTTGAAGTAGTTACTGATGAAGACCAACGGCTACAACCTATTACTATTTACATCTTGATATGTAGAAAACCCAAATCCTCACAACTGGACCACTAAACACTCAGTGACAATGCCAACGTTTTTGTTCACCTCTAATGCTCATGGAAATGCCAATCAGGAAAACAGATGACATACCACTGGGAAAATCTGCTGTAAAAGACCACTGAAAATTCAGTGCTAAAGAACAAAAGATGTCACTTTAAGGACAAAGGCGCACCTGACCCAATCTCTGATATTTTCGCACACCCCGATAGGTGAAAGCTGACCAGTGAATAAGAAATACCAGACAAAAATTGATGCCTTTGAAATATGACCAAGATGATTAAATAAACTATGGAGTGCCAGTGAACAAGCAAATTTATTTTGGAAGAAATAAGTGTTTCTCTTTGCTCCTAGGCAAAAGGGGTGGCGAGACTTGTCTCTTGGAATTTAGAGAAACCCCTTTCTGGAAAAGGACCTCACACTGAGTGAAATCTAGGGTCAGTGCCCTCCATGAAAAGGGTTGACACACTGGCTGCAGCGAGGATCTCTGATGCTCCTGCTGCGGGGCTGACACTGGCTGGGCAGTGGGATCTGATATGGCGGGTTGCTGGGCGTTGGAACTGACTGCAGGGCATCTCACCATGACAGCATCGATCTTAAGGAGTGCGTTAAGCACCAGTCGGCTACCTGAACGGTGATCCGTCTGAACTTTGCAGGCTCTGTGGGAGAAAGACGAGGCCATCTACTACACAGAAAGTCCCTGGGGCATCGCAACTCTGATGACAGTAGGAGAAATGAGCATTTAGATGTAAAAGATGAAAGACAGAGAGAGTTTACAAACAGAATTATGAAGGAAAGGGGAGATAAGCAAACTAGAGAGGAAAATAAAAATAGTGTGACCAAAAATATTAAAACAGCAACAATACACATATATGTAGTTAGTGCCAATATATTTGACTTTAATCGAGGCCAATAAGACAACTAAAGAGAAAAGGAACCCAGTCTGTAATGTAGTAGGATGGGCCTAAATAAGCAACAACATGGTACAATCTGTGAACCACCTCGCAGTCATTACCTCATTCTCACGCTTGCTTCTGTGGTCCTAGAGCAAAAAACACCACCACTCATCCTTATCTTATTTTTTTTATTTTTTAGAGATTTTTTTTATGTGGAGAAAAGATAGGGATGATATTGGACCTTACTTGGACGTACAACATACATCATATTATGCACATATAACTCACTTGCCTAAACTGACAATGTGTCCATTTAAAAGAATTAGGACCCTACTCAGATTCTGGAGCACAGCTTTTTTATATATAAATCATTTTATTGCAGGTTCATACAACTCCCATCACAATCAATACATACATCAATTGTATGCAGACCACATTTGCATACCTGTTGCCATCATCAGCCCTAAAACATCCTCCCTCTCCAATCCCGGCTCCCCATATTTCCCCTCCCTCGCCACTCCCCTCCCCCATGAACCTTTAATAATTTACAAATTTTATTACTTTTCATATCACACTCTGTCCAATATGTCCCTTCACCCACTTCCCGGATGTCTGTACTCCAGAAAGGTGGTCATATGTAGATCCCTGCAATTGGTTCCCTCTTTCCACTCCCCTCTTCCTCCACCATCCAGGTATCACAACTCCCACCCTGGTCCTGTTTTGGTTTTGCTTTGGTTTGTTTTGTTTGCTTCTCCCCCACCCCCAATCATTTTATTGGGGGCTCATACAACTCTTAGCACAATCTATCCATACATTTATTGTATGCAAAACACATTTGTACCTTTAATGCCATCATTCTCAAAACATTTTCTTTCTGCTTAAGCGCTTGGTATTGGTTCCTCCTTTTTTCACTCACTCCCCACTCACACCTCCTTATGAATCCTTGATAATTTATAAATCATTATTATTTTGTCATATCAAACACTGCCCGATGTCTCCCTTCTCCCACTTCCCTGTTATCCGTGTACCCCAGGGAGGAGGTAATATGTAGATCTGTATACTGAGTCCCCCCTTTCTGCTCCAACTTCCTTTGGTTCTCCCATTATTGCCACTATCACCACTGGTCCTGAAGGGATCATCTGTCCTGGATCCCCCATGTTTCTGGTTCCTGTTTGTACCAGTGTACATCCTCTGCCTAACAGAATTTGTGAGGTCGAATTCGGATCATGATAGTGGGAGGGGGGAAGCATTATAGAACTAGAGGAAAGTTGCATATTTCATCATTGCTTCACTATGCTCTGACTGGCTTGTCTCCTCTCCGTGACCCTTCTGTAAGGGGATGTCACTTCCCCTGCAAATGAACTTTGGGTCCCCACTGTGTACTTCCCCTCATTTAGAGTGATATCATTTTTAATTCTTTGATGCTGGATATATGATCCCTTCGACCCCTTGACCACCACTCATCTTTAGAATGAAGTTTTTTAGCAACCCAATGCAAATGTATAATCTGAACTCTTCACCTTTAGCTTCAAGACCACAGATCCAATGGGAGTTAGCACTCCATGCTTATACAAAGAAAATCCATGTTAGAATTCAGGTCTCTGGATTTCAACCTTTGTGCCCCTTCCATGGTATTTTCATTAAATGTCATGCAACTTTATAAACACTTAGGTAAATTAGGATAACGTATGCATATTATAGTTTAGAAAATATTGAGTGGTTAGATTGCTAAGTTAATTTTGGGCCAATGAGTAGCCCAATGAGTAGAGTGTATAATGCTAGTTTGGCTTTCTTTTAATACCAAGTATTAGAGAGTTGCTGAATAGCTGTTTTGGAAAAAAAAATCTATGCGGAATATCTATTCAGTTTATGATATTCTTAAATGTTGTTTCTTTGCAATTGGAAACTATCATCAAATTTAGTGTTATTTCAACAAGTATTCCACTATAACAGTTAACCAGACATTTTTATTATCTACTCGAAAAGCAAACTGTGGTTTTTATTTTCTTCCATGAGTCCTTCCTCCTGGAGACTCTCGAGGTCTGAAAGTTAGACCCATTCCCCTTGAAGGAGACCCAGTACAATATTCCAGGTAAGTAACATTTGAAGCTGCTCCAATGAAGAGGGACAGAAAGTCTCCAAATAAAATTAATTCCCTTCCAAAGCAGCTTTAATTTCTAGGCAATTCCTTCTAGAGTAAAACAAAATATACTATATAAATGTTATCTACTCACCATAGCTTCGACTTTCCATCCAACTATAATAATTTAATGTATTTTCCATATGTCCAATTATTGAGTGCATAAAGGAAGGTAGAATAATATGTTCCCTTCCAAATCAATTTTCCAATTTATTCAACACCACTTTTAGCTGTTCCTTATGAAATGCAATGTTCAGATCACTTACCTTTTCCTACTTATATCCCGTTTATTGATAATTTTCTTTAAGAATGGCAAATGGGATTGCCTATGAGAATTATTTTTTTATTAATCAATTTTTAATACTAAGCTAAATTTACCAACTACTGGATAAGTTAAAATTAAATGGTATATTTTAACTTAAAAAATTGTGTGGGTTCTATACCAGAAAGCTGGAGGGGCTCTAGTGGTTATGTCTGAATGTTGAAACAGAAGTTTGAAAAGTGGGCTCTTCAAACCCATTGGCCTCTCTGGGGAACAAAGATGATGTCATCTGCTTCTGTTGGGATTGAAGACCTTGGAAACCCTATGCATCAATTCTACAGTGACCTAAAGGGTGGGAATGAGTCAGAGTCAACTTACTAGCAGTGGGTGCACAAGCAAGCTAAGATAAATAAAAAAATCAATAAAACTATTCATTTAAAATAAGTAGCCAGTGTATATTTTAATTAAATTTTCAACATATGGCACATAGTTCATCATAAACTTCAACATAACATTGGAAACAATCTTACTGATGTTTGAAAACTTTTTTTTGCTTTTCTTTTCCAGTTTGAATTGAGAATCTGTCCTAGATTTAGCACTGTCTCTCTTATGATAACTGGATTCTCACTAGCGTCTAATGCAGACATGGGGATGCAATCCTTATTATCCCCCCAAGCTTGACTAAATAAGCAACCTGGATTGATTAGTTTTCAACAATGTACCCAGTAAAGCCTTTGAGGGATTTTTAGGCTAGGAAGGTTTAAAAAAGGAGGGGGAAGAGGAATTCTTAATGAGTCAGAGAGAAGATAGAAAACTGGCCCATTTTTTTTTCTGTAATGATGATGAATTCTTCTTTCCTAATGCTTTGTCACATTAGCTCAGGGAAAAAAATATATCGAGATGCTCGCCACATGGCACTAAGCAAGAATTAGCTGTACAGTTCCACTCATCTTCCTGGCTTTAGCTGCCAAAGGACTCTTGAGCCTTCATTAGGCATTTAGTTGAACTTCAAAGGAATTGATGCTCAAACACATGATCACAGAAGTTTATCAAGCAAAGTCCATGCTCAAAGAAGAAAATAACAACAAAACGGAAGCACGAAATTTCCCCAACACATTTAGGATATGTGAGAAAACTGCCACATTAGCATTGCTATTAGGATAATCCATCTGATAGGACACTGCTCTCTCTTCTTCACCAACCACATTTGGAACATGGCTACCCACTGAAAGAGACAGTGGTGTCCTGGAGGGGTGGAAGAGGCCTGAAAACTGAACTCCCTGGCAGTGTCAGGGAAGGTGACACTAACACAACCCTGGGTTTTGCAGGCATGGGCAGCCAGTCTGGAGTAAAGGATGACAGGCAACCACCATCTTAGCAGCAGTGGAGGAACTGGTCTTGGGTGGAGAAGTGGTTCTCCCTCTTGGTCTGCTGTAGACAGGAGGACTTTCTGGAAACTATGAGGGGCCACTCCACCCACAGTTTTCCCAACAGCATGTGCTCCTTCATGTTTCATTTTGGTTATTCTCTCAGTCTTTCAAACTTGGTCACAATGCTATTGATCACTTAATAAACTACCTACACACTTCCAAAGAATCCATTCCAAAATGACAGTGGTTCTACAGAGCAGAGTAGAACTGGGCCATGGAGATGCTAAGGTTGCATAGTCTTACAGAAGTGTCATTGCTGTTATGTGCTGTGTTAGTCTAGGTGACAAAGGAAACAAATCCAGATACACTCCTATGTATTTAAGAGAGAGTTTTATATCAAAGAGTAAGTACATATTAAGAAAGCATCCTAGTTCAGTCTAGATCAAGTCCTTAAGTCTGATATCAGCCGTATGCCAAGACCAGTCTATAAACTGCACTGGGTGGAAAGTATAATGGTTGTGGAAGCATGTCAGTGTTGATGTGGGTCTCCATGTGGTTCCTTCAGCTTCAGAACTCTGCTTCCATCAGGGCAACTCCATGTGGCTTGTGAACAGGAATGTGCAACAGAGAGAGCATGCCTAACCTCCAGTGACGTATTTATCTCTGTATCACCTCCAAGTGAGTTGATTAAGCCATGACATGACTGACAGGCTAAACACCAGTTCATTTTTTCTCAAGTTTTCTCAAGATTATAAAGCTACCACGGATGTCATCAAGATTGCCTCATTTCGTGTGTTTGCACTGCCAGTCATTCAATTTCTACTCATTCCGATGCTTACCCCACAGTTTTCTCAGGGCTCCTTTAAGAAACTCTTGCACAATGTAAATGACACTGGGTGTTAACTAACCCAGGGGCAAGAAAAAAACAAGTGATCTAAAACCAATGGTGAGGAGGGTGTAGGTGGCTTAGTAGAGCTTAAGGACAGTGTAACTGAGAGGAATTAATGAAACCTAAATGATGGCTGAACATGATAGTGGGACAAGAGAAAAGGAAAAGGAAATAGAGAAAGGAACTAGGGGGCAAAGGGCATATGTAAAGTGTATTTATATATGATGATGGGGAAATAAATCTATGCACATATATTTATTGGTTTAACATTAAAGTAGCAAATGGACATTGGGCCTCTACTCAAGAACTCCCTCAATTCAGGAACTTATTTTTCTATTAACTTGGCAATCCATGATGCTCACCTTCCTGACAGAATTGTTGAAGACAAAGCAGGTACTCAAACAAATGTGGTGAAGAAAGCTGATGGTGCCCAGTTATCAAAAGACATAGGATCTGGGGTCTTAACGGCTTAAAGACAAACAAGTGCCCATCTAACTGAGATGCAACAAACTCCACATGGAAGTAAGACACTAGCCTGTGTGATTGCAAGGTGTTGATAAGTTTAGGTATCTGGCATCAAAGACCAAAACAAAGAAATCATATTGTAAATGAGGGAAAGTGAGGAGTGAAGACCCCAAACCTATCTGTAGGCAACTAGACAGCCCTCACAGAAAGATCGCCAAAGGGAGACGAACCAGTCAAGGTACGGTATAGCACAGATGAAACATGCAACTTTCCTCTAGTTCTTGAATATTTCTCCCACTCCACTTTGATGACCCCAATTCTACTTCACAAATCTGACTAGATCAGAGCATGTACGTTAGTACAGACAAGAGCTGGATACCAAGGGAATCCAGGACAGACAAACCCCTCAGGATCAATATTAAGAGTAGTCATAATAGGAGGGGAAGCGGAAGATGGAGGCGGACATAGGGGGAACAGATCACAATGATCTACTTACAACCCTGTCCCAGGGAAATGAACAACAGAAAAGTGGGTGAAGGTGAACAACAGTCAGTGTAGGACATGAAAAAAATAATTTATAAAGTATAAAGGGTTAATGAGGGAAGGAGGGGAAAAGTGAGAAGTTAATACCCAGGGCTCAAGTAGAAAGAAATGATGAAGACAACAAATGAACTTGCCATAATGGATGGATGAGTTGAGATAAGAATTATAGGAGACTGCAGTAAAATGATTTTTAAAAAATATATATGAAAACAAAAATTGCAGTGGTTCACTTTAATGCAATACTCGCCTTATTGTGGTGGTCTGGAGGACTACAATAAAAGTCAACCCACTGCTGTTGAGTATATGGTGACTGATAGGACCCTACAGGGCAGGGTAGGATTGCCCCAACACTTTCAGAGACTGTACCTTCTTGTCAATTAAAATTGCTAACTTGATGGATCTCATCCCAACTCACAACCACTATGCCACCAAGCTTCTGTGAGACTCTGGAAGCAAACCCCCATTGCATTATAGCTATCTTATGTGAGTAGAAATGAAATTGCTCCACCACAGAGCCTGTGGCATGAACGACTCCCGCCCAAACCCTCAAACTTGTTCGCGCGTTTCCACAGCCACCAAACTGCCGTTCGAACCTTCTGGGATCATTTGATTTTAGGGTTTTTTTTGGGGGGGGGGGCATCACTGCCCTCGGTGGTCGTGGGAGCTACCTAGCACTGCTCCTGAGAGCCGCTGCTGGATTTGAACCGCCAAGCCCACCGGTCGCAGTCCCGCACTCAACCACTTACACCACAGGGTCTCAGCACTGGATCATCTGATTTTAAACAGTAAGTCTTTCTCCTGTGCATCGCAGAGGTCTAAGTAATTTAATTAACCATTGGTTCTTACTATGGTTTGCAAAGTAAATCACTTTTGACCACAGAGCCCAGAAATAGACCCATTTATTAAAGAAAATTCAATCTGCTAATGGAAGCAGCATCACAGAAGCTTTCGGCCTTATATATGTATTTATTTTTGGATAGAGGTCATCACACAGTACTCAGAAATAATACAACATAAAATGCCTACTTTTTATCTTGTCCTCCCAGAGATATTTGACCTGTTGTAAATGTGTGTGTGACTCATTTTAAGGCTAACATTTGCCATTTACCATCGATGTATTCTTCTTTCAAATTTGACTTTGTTTGATTGACAGGAAACTGTATTTAGATTATTTAGTTGTATCAACTTGAAACTGAATTTTAATGTACATAATACTTGTCTTCTCCCAGAGAGTTGATGATGGTTGGACGAGACATTTACCAGGCACTAGAGCTATGACGTGAGCATCCGACATTGCATGTGCCATCAAAAATTAGTTATAAGATAGAAAGAGCAATTATCCACCCGCTGCTTAATTTCAAAGGGCAAAATGACAAATAAATAATATCATCTGGGTAGTCAAGTCAGCATGCTGAGCAGTCACTAAATTATCTTTCTGTTGTTTAAACAAATCATCGCTGCTATCATCAATCACAGGAATAGCTCTAAAAATCTTAAATCTTTGTTAACAATGGACAAATCCTCTCATTTCACACCCATCTTCTCTTGGTTTTCCTAGTTTGTGTGCACACGCTCTCCTGGAGCATTCGGAATGTGACAGAGTCCGTGTCTGTGGAAAGTAATGGTCTCGGAAGCTGTCACTGTCACTCTTCACTCCCCTCCAACTTCTCACACTTAAGTGAATGGCTTCTCTCAAGCTGGTACAAAAATAGAAGTGACAGAATCATGTTCTTCATCATTTCTTTCAGAAGAGGGAGGGATATAGTCTTCTATTTTTCCCCAACCTACAGTTACTTTCTAATTTCCCATCAGTTAATCTAAGGAGAAAAATAATAATACAAGTAATAAAGGGAAAATAGAGTGCTATATTTCTTAGGAAAACAAAGTTCATATAAATAATAGACTCATATTTCTGAGGGAATACCATTTTAAAACTATTTGTATGAGAAAGTAATCTTTCGAACCCCATTAAAGGAGATGAAAGTTGGCTGTCTTTGAAAAGATAATGATTGTTTTCCCAGTTCCTCAGATATCATTTTTTTATGGCTTCTTTGTTGAAGAGTAAAGTGTCAAGTGATAAAGTGTGGTAAAACCTGAGCACTTAACTTCTCTTCGCAATGAAACAAAATTTGAAGTATGGAAAATGAGTACAAAGAAATGAAAATGTTTGCATTAATTCAGTAACTCAAAACCCAAAATGAGGAATGTTTGGATTTTTTTAATTTCTTAGAGCAGATAAAGCAGTTGTAATTTCCCAGAGAGCTGTGTTTAAGCTATATTTACATAAGAGATACCAAATAAAGGAAAATCAATTCAGCCTTTAAGTCCTTGAATTTTCTATTCATTATTCTATGTACGCCTGGGTTTCAAAAACATATTTTTACAATAAATTGGCAAGGACAGAAGTGGAATGAGGTAAAGCTGGGAGAAAATGAAGGGGATTTGGGACTTGTATTTAACAAATAGAAAAGATATCAAGACTTTTGAATGTGTAAGAAGCCTAGAGATATTCACAGTGAAAGATATCTGTGCAGTGACAGACATACACTCAAAGAAAGAGCTCATCAAGATTCCAAAACTAGAACTGGCTATGAAGATTCAAGTTAGAGCTATTTATCTAAAGAAAGATATTCAGTGAACCAGAAATCGCAGGAGTAAGGCTAAAGAGGTGTAAACAGATGGAAGCACATCAAGGTCCAATGGTTTGGTTTCAGTCAAGGGGAAATTGAGAATAGTATATGGAAGAGAGATGTGTAACTTAACCCAACCCACTGCCATTGAAGAGTTTCCACTGAATTGTGGCCCCATATGGCAGAGTAGAATTACTTTCCTGAGATTTTACAGCTATAATCTTCATGAGAGGAGAAACCCTCATATTTCTCCTAGGAAGAGTCTGGTGGGCTTTAACATCAGCATTTGTAGTTAGCAAATCAATATACAACTAACTGTATAATTATATCATGAAGGTTTCTGAAAGAAACAAAAAAAGATATAATAAAAAACCTCCAAGCCCCAAAACAGAGTCTCAGGGTCACCGCGTCAATTGTGACTCACAGCAACATCATATGGCAGGGTAGAACTGCTTCCGTGGGTTTCCGAGATGGTGATTCAATTCTTTTAAAAATCATTTTATGTGAGCTCCTGCAGCTCTTGTAACAACCCATGCCTCCTTTCTTTCTAGCACATTTGTATGTATATTGCCATCATCCTTTTCGAAACATTTTCTTTTTACTTGAGCCCTTGGTTTCAGCTTCTCATATTGAAGGCCTCTTACTTCTCCTGAGGAGCAATCTGTGCTTTTAAACAGCTGACCATATGGTTAGCAGACCAACTTGTAACCAACTTGCCACCACAGCTCTAAAAGAGAAGAAGGTAACACATACCATTATCAATTAACCAAATGTTGGTTTTCTGTGCTCCCATTGACTTGTAGTCAAATGTATTAAATACAAAGAAATTAGGGACCTCCAAGAAACCCCACAACCTTTGTGTGGCCAATGATTGATTTTTTTTTTTAATTCCTATTGAGCCCTGATGGTTCCTTTTATTGCCTCAGGTTGGAGGTTCAAACCTACTAGCAGATGATAAGGAGAATGACAAGGCTACATATTTCTGTAAAGTCATATGAAGTTATTATAGGACAGTTGGTGTGTTAGTCTGGTTAGACTAGAGAAACAAATTCATAAACATGTATATGTGTATAAGAAAGAGGTTTATATAGAAGATCAAATGAACATTGAGAAAACATACCAGCCCAGCACAGTTCAAGATCCTAAGTTCAAACTCATGAAACACATGCAATGACACCAGGAAACATCACAGGCTACAGGTTGCAGAGTTTTGTGTGTCCAGTGGTGGTAGAAGCATCTCAGCACTGGCAGGGGGCTTCCCATGGCTCCTCCAGTTTCTAGAGCTCAGGGTCTATAGCATGCTGCCCTGTGTCTTGTCGGCTGCCATGTCTCCCAGGGAGTAAGCCTTGTCAATAGAGTCTCCAAGGAAGTGAATCTAGAAAGATAGTGTCTCCGCCTCCAAGAAGGAATTGCCACATTGCCTAGACCTCTCAGCAAAGAATGCCATGCCCACAGAGGTCTTATTGGCTAGCTCCAGATTGACAGTCTAGACTCCAAGCCTACACCGTTAAGCCTCAAATTGACACCAGATTAGGTAACGGCCACAGTTGGTTTATGGATAAATATGGACATGTCTTCATATGGATATGCTTTAGGAGGGACCAGTCTGAAAACATGCACATTCTTGGTGAAGTAGAGTCACTCCAGGAGGAAGAACCTCAATGAGCTGGATTGGCAGTGCGTCTAACATAACAATGCCCTCAAGTATAACAATTGTGAGGATGGCTCAAAACTGGGCAGCGTTTCACTTGTGTTTTACAGAGGACTATTATGAGTTGCTATTGACTGAACAGTAGAACAACAAAACATATGAATGAGGAGGTTTGTGGTTCCGCCCTCTTATTCTTTGATGCTACACTCAAGGTACTTTTTGACCACCATGAGATTTATAGACTTTCTATCCTTTGTTTTAGAATTTGGAGAGAGGAGGGGTGGGAAGAAACTTGGTAAAGTTAGAGGGAGTTTCAAAAAGTTTGTGAACAAATGAAGTTAAAGGGTGTGGCAGTCATGTGCTTATGTTAGTCTTATGATTGAAATGTAGGGGTGGATCTAGCCTGTTCATCTGGAGATAGCCATTGAATAGCCAATGAGGCCTCTATGTGGGCATGGCTTTCTACTGAGACTTCTGGGAAATCTTGCAATATTTCTCTCGTGAAGATGAGAAGATATCTCCCCCAATGTTGGAGAGTTAGTCTCAGAAACAATTAATCACAGACAAGACAAGATGGCAGCATCTGAGGAGTTAGAGGAGCCGGCAGAGAGATCACATGGCTTTCCCCTGATGGAGCCAGACCTCTGAAGCTGGGGCGGCCATTGAGTCCTGGAAGTGAGGATCCATGTGGAGACCTCTGGCAGCACCAGGATTCTGCACCCACTGACCTGTGACTTCGTGAGTTGGAAGGAGACTTTATAGACTGATATTGGGCATATGGGTTAATATCGATCGGACGTATGACTTTGTGCTGGACTGGATTGGGATGCTTTCTTAATGTCCTATTTCTCTTATATATAAACCTTTTCCTTATATCTATATGCATATCTATGAAATTTGTTCCTCTAGTCTACCTGGACTGACACATTATGGTACCAAGAGTGGGGTACTAGAGGAACAATTCATTACGATGGAAAGTAGATTTATGTTTGACTTGTGCCTCATGGTATTGTTAGTTCTTTGGCTAGCCAGAAGTCAGATATGTCCTTGCAGTTTACTGAGTTATTTTCTGGAAGAAACAATGTGGGAAGTTAAAGTTTTGATTACTTTGTTTGGATGCTATCTTTGCTTATTCCTTTATAAAATGGGGATTCTGCATGAGGACAATGGTTAAGAAGGTCAGAATGCCTGACTGAAAGCAGAGATCTGCTTTCATGCCTTCAGAGACCTAATTCAATGTTTTTGTGTAAATAGTAGTTTAGATAAGGATATAGATAAGCTTGAAAAGTATTGACTCTGACTCTTTTAAGAATTAAGTTTAATTTCTGACTATGCTGTTTATACTGATTTCTTATGCCTGTTATTATAAATATAAGGATGCATAGAAATGTTTATTGAGAGGTATGAAGAGTTTGCAAATCCAGTAACCTCAAGCCAAGCATTGACCTCTAGAGGGTTTAGGACTTAGCGTCAAGATATCTCTGAAGAGATTAACCCCAACTTGTGCTTAGATGGGGTTAGGCCACACCTAGAAAGACTTCACTGAAGAAAGTAGCCCCACCCAGTCTTTCAGAGTACTCAGGATTCTAGTCTGAGAGAAGGTCAGACTGACCAGATAAAGAAGAATAAAGTCTATTTCCTTGGAAAATCCTGACTAGCGATTATCTTCAGAAGCGAAGAAGTCTGGAACCATGAAGATAACTCCTCTCTGGGTCTGAATGTTAAAGGAAACTTGTGGCAGGCTGAAATGCTTGTTAGGTGACCGCCCAGATTTACTGCTTCTCGGTGAAAGCAGGAGAAATGCAGCAATAAGAGCCGGGTTGACTTTGGCCACTGACAACCATGGACTTTGTTCACAGGAAACAGAGAAGACAAGAGCGAGTTCACTGGTCTGAAGTTCATGACCTAGCATGAGAGAGCAAGGCATGTTGAGAATTTGTTGGGACCTTGGTCTAAAGAGAAGGTGACCAATGGCTACCGTGGTGAGGCTAAGAGAAAAAGCCCACATTGAGTTGACCAGAATGTGACCAGAGGAAGAGAAGCAATTTAAGTCTGTGAACTGGTGCATATCGTTGCTGACTTTATGGATGACCTGTCCTGATTTGACTTTGCTAATGGATGCACACTTCACGAGTTTCCAACTGGAATGAAGATTAATGTTGAAAGATATGATTGTTTCCTCAGAGGACTGGGTTGATGTAAGTGGGCAATATAGAAATTAGATACCCAAAATGGGGGAATGAAGGCATGAAGTGGTTTGGCTTGCAAACTCTTATAGGTGGTGGAATATATATTCAAAGGATTATAGGATCAAGGTGTAGGTATTTTTTAACTGCAATTGTAAAGCATAGGATATCTTTTGTTTTGTTCACTTATAGAATATTGTTTTTAAATGATGGTGACACATGTTGAATTGTATGCATCTTAGTTTTATCCTGTTAGGCACAGATATGATTTTATTGTTTATTTCAAGGTTACATATGGTTACAGAGTTATGTGAAAGTATAAAATTAACAAGGGGTGGTCTGTGGCAGTCATGTGCTTATGTTAATTTTATGACTGAAATGTAGGGGTGGAGTCTAGCCTGTTCATCTGGAGCTAGTCATTGAAGCCTCTGTGTGGGCATGGCTTTCTCGTGAAACTTCTGGGAAATCTCACGATATGTCCCCCATGAAAATGAGAAGCTATCTTCCCCAGTTGTTGGGAGTTAGTCTCAGAGATGATGAATCACAGAAAAGACAAGCTGGCAGCATCTGAGAAGTTGGAGGAGCCAGCAGAGAGACCACACGGCTTTGCCCTGATGGAGCCAGACCTCTGAAGCTGGGGTGGCCACATGGAGACTTCTGCCAGCAAAGAGTTACTTCTGCTGGTGATGGACCCTGAGTCCTGGAAGTGAGGAGCCATATGGAGACCCCTGCCAGTGTCGGGACTCTGCACCCACTGACCTGTGACTTTGTGAGTCGGAAGGAGACTTTATAGACTGATGTCGGGCATATGGGTTAATATCGGACTTATGACTTTGTGCTGGGCTGGATTGGGATGCTTTCTTAATGTCCTATTTCTCTTATATATAAACCTTTTCCTTATGTCTATATGCATGTCTATGAAATTTGTTCCTCTAGTCTACCTGGACTGACACAAAGGGAATATTTTTCCATCAATTTTTTTTGAAACTCCCCGGTATGTGAAAAAGAAGGGAGAAAGTGAGTGTTTATTGGATGTATACCATTTTTCTTGAATTGTGTAAAACAGTGGTTCTCAACCTTCTAATGCTGCGACCCTTTAATATAATTCCTCATGTTGCAGTGACCCCCCCAACCATAAGATTATTTTTGTTGCTACTTAGTAACTGTAAATTTTCTACTCTTATGAATCAGGAAACCCTTGTGAAAGGGTCACTTGACCCCCAAAGGAGTTGGAGGACCAGCCCCACTGCTGGAATTGAACCTCCGTCCCAGTGGGCCGCAGTCCTGCGCACAACCACTACGCCACCGGGGCTCAGCCCCCATTTTTGTGTTTTATAAGTGATGCTACTGAGGTTCCGAGTCTCATTTGCCTTCATAAGTAGATCATCTTTGCCCCCAAAAGTAAAAGATCCAAATGCTCTTAAAAGGGATTCTGGATACTGATCTTCTTATATTCTTAAATTGAAAAATTCTATGGAGAAAATTGACCAAAAATAGAAGTGAATCTGCTAATGCCATGTAAAGAAAAGTAGATAGAAAACAGCATATATTGTGTGACTTAATTTGCATAATTTTATTTTAATTAATATCTTTAAAATTATTTTATTGAGGGCTTTTACAACTCATATCATTGCATACATCAATTGTATCAAGCATATTGGTACATATATTTCCATAATCATTTTCTAAGGGGGGATTATGTATCAATCATTTCAATCAGGTTCTCCTTTCTTGTTTCTTGCCTCCCTCCCCACCACCACCACCGGCCCAGATACATACACACATACCTTCCCCCTACCCTCCTGATACTGCTACTCTCATTTCTATTCCTAACGGGGTTATCTGACCCCGTGTATCAGATTTCATGAGTCACGTGCTCTTATCTGACCTAGTGTACATGCTCCAGTCTAGCCAGAACTTGTGTGTGTTTGTGTGTGTCTTTGTGTGTGTGTGTAAGGAAGCCTCCAAGAACCAGAACAATATGGCAAGTTTCATTGGTGCTATACTGCACCCTGATTGACTTATCCTTTCCTTGTGACGTTCTGTGAGATGTCCTTTTGTCTAGAGATGGATTTTGAATCTCTGTTCCAAACCCTCTTGTACTCAACAATATGGGGTATTTTTTGTTTTGGGGGGAGTCTTTTGGTGTCTGTTGTCTGATACTGTCAATATCTTATGATCTCACAAGTTGGTGTGCTCCTTCCATGTGGGCTTGTTGCTTCTCTGCTAGAGGGCTCCCATGGTAGTTACAAGATTTGGTGTCAATTTGAGGATTGAGAATGTATGGGTGGAGTCTAGGTAGTCAACCAGGTCATGAACAATGAGGCCTCTGGCTGGATATGAACTTTTCCTGGGAATTCTGGGACCTTCAGATTTTCCTTCTTGGAGGCTGGAGAAGTACTCTCTCTTGGCTCACTTCCTGAGAGAATCTCTGCTGATAAGACATGGCACTACACTGATAGAGCCCGTGCCCTAATAGAATGAGACTACAGTAGTGTCTAGGTCTGGATAAATCCATGATCATGCAGCCCTCGTACCCCAGTTCTTTGAAGTGCATGACCGGAAAGTTTCTGAGGGCCAGCTTGACCCTCTTTGTGATGCCCAGTGGAGTCTTCTTTCACAGACGTGCTGCCCGAAGGCAAAACTTTTAACATTGCCAATCTATGATCAGAAATAATTCAATGGATTCTCCATTGAAGTGACTCAAAATGAATTTGGAATCCCCACTATAAACTTCTGCAAACCTAGTTCTCAGAATTCAAGCTTTAACATATTCTGCAATCTTTTTGCAGATATTGCTTGTGATTCATCACACTCTTGGTAAATATTTATTCAACACTAAAGCACTTCCTTATTTTCTTTATCTGTGGAAAGTTTTTTCTGGGTAGGAACTGGCTTTTCTTCTTAGTTGCATGTATCCAACATCAGCACTGTGTCAGAGATAACTCAATCTTCCCAATGTTCTACATGTGTTTCTTATTTTACTAGTTTCCATGTCTTCCAGCAATAGTTCTCTAACAAAAGCTGCAAGTTATTTATTCCATTTTCTCTAAAATCCATGTGAAATTTCACACACTTTCTTAAAACATTATGAATTTTTAATTTTTAAAATGCTTTGACAAATGTTAAAGAACCCCCATGCCCTTTGAGCAAAATTTCCATTTGACATTAATGTTTCTGACAAAGGAGACAAAGCTGGCAGGTAGTTCATGAGACAAGGTGCTGTCTAATGAGAACAACCATCTCATCATCTTAATGAGGCATCTTTTACTAGTAAAATAACTGACTTCTATAATGAACAGCTCAGGGACATTTCAGTAGTTGACAAATAGCTGTAAAGCCCAGAGAATACCTTCTACTCATTATATGGAGCTGTTTAATGCAAACTCCTCATACTCCAATCTTGCTTGTTCCTTTTACAATTTTGGTTGATCGAAGGATGTAGAATGAAAATTGGACTCATAAACCATGCTATTTACTTTGTAATTACATTGTTGCTATTTGTTATGAAATTCAAAATTGTAGGGGGATATTTCATTTTTAGTAGTCAATACATTTTTTCTCAACTGTGTTCAATGTTCATTAAGAAATAGAGCTCAATGTATGCAAGGGATGGAAAGGAGTAGAATAATGGATGAATGAGGAAATATTAATGCAAAATAATAATTGCTTCAATATAACTAGAATTAAGCCTTTACATGGATTATTAAATTTAATCCCCTCCACCATGAAACAGGAAAGATTGTTTTTCACATACTGCAATTGATATTTCTATTTCTTTTTCAAAAATATAAACATTATTTAAATGAAATTGAAGCAGGAGAGGGGAGTGGAATTTTGGAAAAGGCCAGAGCAAAGGGGTTTCCTTGTAGGAGTGAGTGGGGAGAGAACTCAGAAAAACTCCCATCACCAGGGCTTTTCTCAATGAAACATTTAAGCTATTTTTCATAGATCTTGCTTCAGAGATCCAGAACCAGGGCCATCCTGTGGACTATATTCCTCTGACGCTCCACCCCACCCCCATCCCTGGTTGGGATCCTTGGTGGGAGTTGAGTGTTTGGGATCAAAGTTTCCAGGTACTGGTATGGTCCACAGAAGCCCTTAGGGAAGAAGCTAATCACACAACCTCACTAGCTTTGCCTCTCCCTGCAGGCACCCTCGGATGAAGCTCTCTACTGTCGCCTCTATGTTGGACCAGAGTAATTCAGTGAAAAGAAACAAATTAATTCTGGTCACATATTGAAAGAATGTATGTCAAAGGGTACAAGACTGAGGTATAGTGTTTTTCATTAGAGTCAAGAAGACAATGAGTATTTACCATCACATTGAATGAAGTGCACATATGATGGTGTTGAATATGATCAGTGATATTTCTAGGTAGTACTTCAACTCCATTCCTGAATAAAGGAACAAAATATTGAATATAAACTATTTTTTTACAACCACCAAGCACCTGAAGTAGATTTTGAGTGAAATATTTTATTCATTCCATAAATATTCACTGAGCACCTAGCTTGTGTAAGACACTTTATTTTCTATTATCAATTGAAAATTTGATTATATCATATTGCCTTCTTTTTGGAGAAGGAGAGATAAGACTGATATCCAAAAAATAAAGTTTCTATAAGGCAGAAAGTTGTAGAGAGCTCATAAGGCAAGTAACTTGAACATCATCGAAAGTGCACAGGTGGTTCAGCGGGCGGCATGTAAGAAAACGACATGGTGCATGACTCGACTCTGCCTCTGTATGTTTCCTGGTGTCAGAATCAATTGGACACAGACAAGAACCAGTGTCATAAGGCATAATACCTTCCAGAGTCTTATGCATACCTAGAAATCATATTCTAATCATTGAGATGTCTGGCTCAATCTTGATTCCAGCCCTCTTTGATAGCATATGATTGAACAGCTTTCCCTGGTTAGTTTAGCTAATATATATAATATATCACATATAATATATAATAAATCTATATATCTATAGATCTCTATTATTATCTATATATTAGATGTATAGATATATAGATATAATATCTGGAACTGATAGCAATGATGACTGTACAGCCCTACTTTAGGGGAACAAATAATAGAATTGTAGGTGAGCAGATATATTGGAAGGTGTAAGATATGGCAATAATAATAATATAATCTAGGAAGGGTTCATGGGGGTGGTAAGGTGAGGAAAGGAGGGGGTAAGTAAAGTTTATACTAAAGAATTCAAGCAGAAAGAAAATGCATTGAGGGGCTGAGCCCTGGAGGCATAGTGGTTGAGTGCGGGACTGTAGCGCATGGGTTTGGCAGTTCAAATCCAGCAACAGATCTCCAGGAGCAAGGCTGGGTAGCTCCCACGACCACCAGAAGCCGAAATAAAATGAAAGAAAATACATTGAAAATGATGGTGGCAGCACTGTACACCTATGCTTGATCTAATTGGATTATGGGTGGTTAAAAAAAGTATATCTTAATAAAAGATAAACTTTAATGTTTACCATACTAAAAAAATGCAACTTCTGAAATATTTCAGAATATAGGGATTTAAAACTTGGTTTATTCAGTTGCCACTGGGAGAATTTGGAAAAAAATTCCAAGAACTTCAAATTTACCATGGCTAAACTTATCTATAAGACATACTGGTTCAATGTCTTTCAGTTTCGTGGAAATGTTGAATAAATCAAAATATGAAATTCCTATGTGCATTATAATGCTATATACATTGTTAAGAGAAACTATTATATCCAGGTGTATGCTTTGAGGAGACTCAATTAAAAACACCTACTACACAAATGGAGTCTACTTCTAGCTGCTTACATAACATTTAGTTTACACATTGTTAACAAATTTGAAGAAACCATAGGGACTTATAAATGCATAATTCAATAGATAAACAATTCTCTGATCTAATAAACCAAAAATTAAGTTTGTCAAAAGTTAAGAATTTTATAGGAATATTAAAAATGGGACAGCTGTGGCATGTGATCATTCTCTAACCTACCCAGAGTCCATTTCCATTTCCCCAGTGCAGCAGTTGGACAACTGCTTCTTGCATCATGTATGGTTTATGGGATTGAAACAAAGTCTTTCTTTCCATGCCCTCTTCAATACAAAGATGAAGCTATTTTAAATGTATAGTATTTGTCACTCAGCTTAAGTTCTGTACATGCTGTATGTGTGCATACACACAGTCACACCCCATGAGTGAAGAAGCAAGACTCTGAATAGGGTTCCCGTTCACACAAACATGGCTTTATTGCCAACACAATGTGCTCTCACCTGAGCAAAGAATGGTCACCAACAAGCTCCCTCCATCCTTCCCTGTCCATAGTCTCATAGGTGACTTCTGAAGAAAGAGGGAGAACAATGGCTTCTCTGGCTATCTGGTGGTATGGTGAAGTTCCTGGAAGAGACGAAAGCTCAGCAGGCTGTGGCTATTAGTTTGGGAAGAAGCAGGGTGATCTTGATGGATTTTCTTGAGGAATACAGGATGACTGTGGGAGAAGGCTATCATAATCATGGTTATTTTGAAGACATCTTAAGTAATCTGAACATTGCCATGGGGAGAAGACTCCAGACAAGTTGCTACATGACTGGATCTTTAATATTTTTTTCATCATGAAAATGTACCCTCATTCTTTAAGGATAGCATGAGCTGCCTTGTGAAGGTATCACAGGGACACACCCCATTTCCTCACCAAGGGTCTTGCCCCTTCTGAATTGATTTTCTTCCCCTAATTCAAAATGGACTGCCATCAAGGGGATCCCAAGTCACCAACCAAAAATGACAGAGTGCAGTGACCCCAGTGTCTCTGCAAGATGATGACTCCTCGCCGGAGTGGAAAGCTGGATCTGCTGCCTGCAAAGGAGTTGATGGTTTCAAACAGCTGACCTTGTCTTTCCCAGTCCGATGCTTAACACACTGTGCCAGTAGGACTCCCTGTGTTAGTCCGGATAGACTAGAGGAACAAATTTCAGAGACATGCATCTAGGCATAAGGAAAAGGATTATATACAAAAGAAATGTGACCCTCAGAAGGCACCCCAATCCAGTCCCGTGCAAAGTCATAAGTCCAATGATAACCCATATGACCGAAATCAGTCTATAAAGTCTGCTTCTGACTCAGGAAGTCACAGGTCAGTGGGTGCAGAATTCTGGGGCTGGCAGGGGTCTCCCCATGGCTCCTCGCTTCCAGGGCTCAGGTCCATCAACAGCATGCCACTCCAGCTTCAGAGGTCTGTCTTCATCAGGGCTAAGCCATGTGATCTCTCCACCAGCTACTGCAGCCTCCCAGCTGCCGCCATTCTGTGTTGCCTGTGGTTAATCATCTCTCAAACTAACTCCCAACAACTGGGGAAGATAGCTTCTCATCTTCATGAGGGAAATACCAAGAGATTTCCCAGGAGTCTCAGGTGAAAGTCATGCCCACACAGTGGCCTCATCAGCTGCTCAATGGCTTTCTCCTGATTAACAGGCCAGACTCCACCCCTATATTTCAATTATAAAATTAACATAAGCACATGACTGCCACACTCCCCAAACACAAGCAACATTTAAAATGAACACAGTTTGAATTTCTTGATGATGCCAAACCTCACATTTTGGCGTATGAGGATGACAAAGTGGGGGGAGTGGAAGTTTTCTCAAAGGCTGAGAGAAATGGAAGAGCACCTCAGACATGTACACACCTGGTGGAGAAGATGTTGAAAAGGCAACTGTTTCTCATTTGAACTTAATAATGATTTCTGTGCTTTTGTACTGATGCTTTCTTACCAACGTTCAGGTATATGTACTTCAGAATCTCATAACTTCACAACTTCAGAGATTCAAATACACTGCTATGTACTGCAATCTTAAATCACATTTCATCACTGGTTTTCCTTAGAAAGCTCTATGGGTTCTCTATTGATCATGGAGGGAATTGAATAGCGAACAAAGAGCCCATGAAAAACAGGTTGCAGAGCCAAAAATAGACTTGAGAACAAAAGAATGTCTATGAACTAAAAAGTGAGAAAGATAAAATTCAGCTGCAACATATTCCTGGAAATGTATTCTGCGTCAGAATCTTAGAACAGCATCTTTTGAAAAGTCACATTCGGGATTTGCCAGACCATGTGATATGCACCAAACCAGACCTTCCATCTAATGAAGACTTGTCCTCACACTTAGAGAAGATTTTGGGGAAACTATTAAAGGAAGCATAATGTCCTATAACATGTCAGGATAACATGAAATTTAAATGCCACCATCCATAGATAGAGATATGTTGGCATGTAGTTCTGCTCTTCAGTTCATGCATGGTCTGTGTTGGCTGTCGACCTGTCTAGAACAGCAGAGCAGAACAGTGGCGACAGAATCCTTCATTTCCCCCAAAGGAGTGGCAGACTTTAACTCCTAGTGACCCGATTGGGGCTCTGAGACAGTAAAGTTTTATAGGGTCAGATGGCATCATTTTCTTCACAGAGTGGTATGTTCACCACAAATGAATTAGAGAAAGTGTAATGGTAGAATTATTGACAGTAATGAAAAACGTGTGTGTGGAGGGCCAGGGGGGTGGGGTGGGGGTGGGGGGAAGGAACAAACATCTCAAATGCCCAACAATATCTGAATGGATAAATTGTGGCCTATTCACATGTCAATCAAAAGCAAACTGCCTTGTTAATACATATAATTCACAAATAGAGACTTTCAAAAGACGTGTGAAATTTTCACTGTCTTATTTCCACTGTTCCTTAGACTTTTGTAAACTCCCTCCCATAATCTTGAACAACAGCACCTTCAGGGTGATATAACTTTACTGCATCTGGAAACAAAGTGGGTCTATGATGACGCTGATAAGCGTAGGCAGCTGTCTTCATAGCAGGAGATGCGAGGCATGAGAGAGACTCCAGGGAGTATGTCACACTCAATACCCTGAACAAGGTGATGATGACATCCCTCTGGTTTACACAGAAAAATTCATTGGATGCACAGTTAGGAAATAGGATATTTAATAACACTCAATGAGGCTTCAAAAAGTAAGTGAAAAATTGTAATTATCTTTGAATTCCATTCTCTCCTGAACTTTTTGAAGCACTTCCCCCACATCATATAGTACAAGTTTAATAAACTCTTGAAACCAGTAATTTCTAAATTTATTATTTTCAATATTACCTATTGGACATCTAAAAATGTTGAGTATGCAGTCAATATATTCGGAGACCTGGTGCAATGTGCTGCCTGTACATCGAACTGATCTGAAGGTCAGTGGTTCAAATGCACCAGTCACTCTGTGGAAGAGAGATGAGCATATATGCGCCTGTCCAGATTTAAAGTCTTGGAAACCCAAAAGGGGTTTTATACCATCCTATAGAGCAGTGGATCTCAACCTCCTAATGCCGCAATCCTTTAATACTGCTCCTCATTTGTGGTAACCCCCAACCATAACATTATCTTCATTGCTACTTCATAACTGTAATCTTACTATTGTTATGAATCACAATAGAAATACCTGAAATGCAGGATGGATTCTCATTGTTACAAATTGAACATAATTAAAGCATAGTGATGAATAACAAAACCATAAGTAATTATATATTGTGAAATGTTTATTTCCAATGACAAATAAATGCAATTTTGTCTTGAAGGATGGTATAGTAGGGGTAATAGTCTTCATGCTGGGTACTCATATGTGGCCATATCTGCATGTGGGCAGACCCACCTGCAATGTCTCAGTTCCTAAGACCATCGGGAAATACAGGTCTTAGAAGACCCCAGTGACAGGGTCATTCAACCCCCAAAGGTATCGTGACACACAGGATGGGAATAGTTACTGTGAGTGGACATCAGTTCTATGGCAGTGAGTTTTTTTTAAAGCAAACATGTCTTATTTCATATGGAATTTGATCCTGATTTTCTCATGGAAAATGGATCCTCATTAACCCTAATGGTATGATGGGCTATTTATGGAGGGGCAAGATCAGTGATTTGAACTCAAAGACCACTCTGTGGGAGAAACATAGTCTGACTTCTTCTATAAAGATTCCAAATCTTCCAAACCCTGGGACTCTTCTACTCTATGAGTTGGAATTGACTTCAGGGGAGAGAACATGATTTTGAGGTTTTAGAACAGCCTTATGCTGCTGTCTTCCTAGATCAGTTACTGTTACTTTCCAATATTTTATATAAATATTTCCCCACTAGATGTGTGCCTTACAAAGTCATATTATGATTAAAAAAAGGTTTTTTTAAGCTACCAAAAATGTTTTATTGTACTTTAAATGAAAATTTACACAGAAAATGAATTTCCCCAGTCAACATTCTATCCACAAAATATCTCACAACTTTGGTTACAAATCTTAGCAAGGGGGCTTCAAAACAGTTTGTGGTAAATGGAACCAGAAGGGAGTGGGATTTTCCTACAGACAGTTGGATGCCCTCTCATTTACCCTCTCTGATTTCCTAGTTTTCATCCATTGTTCTTTGTCCCCCTTTGTCTCTGGTCTTCAGTTTTAAGCAGATGCTTTTTCCTTTTGTGCTTGTCTAAGTGACTGTGATAGTTAAGTTTGTTGTGTCAACAAGGCCAAAGAAGATAAGTGGGTCTGTGTGACAACATGGCCAATGAACACATGAGATCAATTGAAGGGTGAAGACAGAAAAAACTCGGTGAGCCCCGCCCTTGCCCTCTTGCTCTTGGATCGTCGGACCATTGGGCTGCCTTGTTTGTCCTGTGCCTTGACCTCCAGGCTACATTACCCGTGGGACACCTAGTCAGTGGACTGTGTAGCTTTGAATTGAGGTTCCTTCAAGCCCAGCTTCACCATGCTCCAGGAACATACATCTCTTGAGCTGGGACTGTTGGACTCTACCATCTGGCTGACTGTTGGTGACCTGCTTTGCTCTTTGCTGCTGGTGGCTGGATAGCCTGAATTGCTCTGCAGAGGACTACTTGGTGGTCCTCAAGACTCAAAGGGCTGCCAGTCTGCTAGCTGTCTCACACAAGTGAGTTGCACTGAGCCATTTATGCTGCTTAAAAGATCAGTTAACTCTTTATTTCTTATGTTATATATTTTTCTATCTATATAAATACTTAAAGAGAATTACTAGTGTCCTGGTTTTATTTCTCTAGAGAACCCTAACACAGTGACTATTCTGTGAAATATCTTCTTCATGTGTATTTTAAAGGCTCATCTAGTATTTGGCTGGAAGATATTCCCAAGTCATTCCAACCAGCCCAGTAGGCCTTTTTCTCTTATTATTTTACCCATTCTAACTGCAACATTCTATTACAATCTTGGGCAAAATGGTTAGTAGTGGATGTTGTCTTGTGCTTCTGAGCTCAGTTTATGTGAGGCTGTGGTCTGTGGGGGTAATCGCTGTTTGTATCAATTGCTTCCTTGTTTTTGTTTTGTTTTGTTTTCTTCTTTCTCCTGTGCTCCAGGTGATAGGAGATCAATAATGGATTCTTAAATAGCTGCTTGGAAACTTTTAAGACTCCAGATATTACTCACCAGTTCTGAATGTAAAACAGTATGTTTTGTCTTTTTAATAGCTTTCAGGTCCTAATGTGCAAGTAGTTCTTATAATTCTACCCCAAAGAGTAAGTGCTTTAGCACAACAGTAATCTTGTAAATTATTTCTAATCTGAACCGAATTCTAGGAATTTAATTAAAATCATTTGTAAGAAGAAATTCGAGTATCAACAAGTGTTGTGCTGCTCTGTAACGTCACATTAAATAGAATCTCCAATATCTTCAAAAGACCTAGACTAATACTTAATTGGAAACGTTAGTATGAAATCTTTGTTGGCTAGATGATTTAGATGACTTCTAAGGATATTACTGCTAATCATGACTGGCTATGCAAAAACATGAGGTCACTGATAACTGCTTCTTACTTATACATTTTATTCACTAATTACTACTTTCATGTATGCATTGTTTCGTGTCAAAGAGTAGATTTTAGCAAAGCTATTTAGTAAAGTTCTAGCCAAGATGGTATATACCATGTGACATATTAAATGCTTACAGTGCTCTAATAAGTGGATTGTTGTTGGTTACTAATTGCCCTTGACACTGTAAGATATATAATCATAGCCCTAAAGACCTCTGTGTGTGTGTTTGTACACATAAATAAAGGTATAGTCAAGTGATTAAACCAAAGAAGCTTGAGAATGGCCAAGTAGAGGGAATGAGAAGAAATTTGTGGAGATTTTGTCATCTGTACCTAATAGGAAACATGTCTTTGGATATTCTACCCACATAGCAGAGTCTCCTCCCCAAGAGAGTGCATCAACAGCCTATGCTTTTACTCTGATACTTGAATCAGTAATAAAAGAAAGGAAAAACAGAAAAATGAAGAGTCCTAATTCCTGAGAAGCTGGAGCCTTTCACATTATTAGGAAATCTTCAATAGATTAATAGCAAGGGTTTTAAATGTAGTTAGCATATAGTGAAGACTGTAACTACTTCATGTATCTCAGAACATAGACTTTTAATTAAAATGTTTTTATCAAAGTATGTGAATGTAGGCCCAAATTCAGAAAATGAAGTAACTTAAATTTCTCTTTGCAGCCAAACTTTCTTTGACCACTCTTAGAGGGATGAGTAACACCTAGATTTGCTCTGTTTGCCTCACGAGTGAAGCAATTATAGAAATAATAAGGGAAGTTCAGTGGCTTCCACATTTGTAAGTAACTTTGCCTTATTGTGTAAGTACCTTTATTTATCAAGCCCATAAAATAGTACTCCTATGATTATTTATGCATAAGCATATTATTTGAAATGGGCAGTATATAACTCAAGCATTTCTTACAAGAAAACAACTTTAAATTGTACCCAGCTTTGCTGAATTTACAAAGAAGCAATCGTTGTCTTAGATGTAGAAAGTATATGAGAAAACACTATTTCTCCTATGAACAATAATGAAATTGGTGGCCTTAAACTTAGGCCACACTTAACCCCTTAATGCTAATTAATTCACAGTTAATTCTGACTTCCAGCCATTTTAAAGGTCAGAATAGAGCTCTTCCACAGAGTTCCCAAGCTTATGAAGCTTTACAGCAGCATCCAGCCTCATCTTTCTCTCACTGAGCAGCTGGTGGATTTGAAGCACTGTCCTTACAGTTAGCAGCTCAATGTTTAACTCTGAAATCACTCCCTGCTGATATTCACCCACAGCAGCTGCCATCCAGTCATTTTCCACTTTTCTCAATCCCCTAAAGGGCAGAGTAGAACTGCCCAGGTTGGTTTCCAAGCTGTAGATCTCCTTAGGCGCAGAAGACCACGTCTTTCTCATGCGGAGTGGTTGGTGGATGGGAACTGATGGCTTTGCAGACCAACACCTATCCCACTGTAGGAGGAAGCGTTTCTTCACCCAACACTTTCCTCTGATGAATGTGGCTGAATGACATGGCAAAAGTAGAAGAAACAAGGATACTCTGTGTCAACTTGGCTAGGCTATGCTTCTCAGTGGTCTGATCTTCCATTTTATGATCTGAGAGGGGCAGCCAATCAGATGAAGGAAGCATTTCCTCAGGCATGTTGTCTTTCATCATCATATACATAGATATTCTGGTGAAGTTCTCTTTATTTCTGCACTCTGCAGCCTTCTTTTCATTGCCTGACCTCTGGTTCTGGGAACTTGATTCTGTAGAAGTCCTGAATTTGAGTTCCATCACCTCTGCAACCAGTGGAGTCAGCAGAGTTCTTCAGCTTGTGGCTTGACCCACCCATGAATCTGGGACTTGCCAGCCTACACTCTTCCACAAGCACTAGCCTCACAATTGTGTGAGACATTTCCTTGAGATAAATCTTTCTATGTAAACTGAAATCTCCACTGAACAAATCTGGCTCCCAGTCTGAAACAGACGGGTTTCTTCTCTCATTTTCTTATTTAAATTTTTTAAATGTATGCACATCCTAACGCATTAACAGCAACAAGGAATTGACACAGCCTAAAATCTTTGAACTTCCTGAAATAACGAATGCAATGTTTCTTCAGGAGAAAAAAAACAAAAACCAAATCCAATCTCTAAGAAAAGACCCCTGAAAATAGAACCGAAAATTATCAGGACAAGAAAATTAACATCAATGTTAAAAGAGAGTCTGCATGACGGCTGGTAGATGAGGAAGAAGGGGGCCTCAGAAAGAGAAGTGAAGTGGAATGGTGTGGAGCACACCCCACTGGGGGTGAAAGATTTGGGAGTCAGGGCCGTAGAGGCTATGCATTTAGCACAGCTGGTGTGGGGACTGTAGGGTGAGGTAAAAGGCAAGATTGCTGTTGCTGTTCTTTGGTGCTCTGGGGTCAGGTAAGAACACAACATTTTCTCGCCCTGTATCATCCTCAGAAGAGAGGAGTTTAGTGAACAAGGTTTTGTTTTGTTGACCTAAGCAAGACCCACCAGTGCATAAAATCTAGCCATCACAATGACCATAACCAATGACCTTAATTGCCCTGCTTTAAGACTGGATGTTTGTCTCAAGGTTGCTAGGCCTTAGAAATCTATTTTACCTACCAAAACTTTGTCAGGTTTTTACATTTTGTACCTTGTTCTCACAGTTTTGTTTCTATAGGAATTCAGCTTTCACCTGGACTTCCACCACTAGACAAGGAAAAAGAGGCTACTCCCCCTTCTTATGCTTCACATGTGGTTCATTCCCTGAGACAAGGCTCAGGGTCTGACGCACATACCTAGATTTGGGTGCTCAGGCTTGTCCCCCATCACCACAGAACACCAAAAATGGTTAGAAAGTCATCCTGCAGGACTTTTCTTCATGATTCTTTATCATTGTTCTTTCCTTACAAAATGTATCTTACCAGAAAGACTCCTGGATTGAAAACATCATTCTGCTCAAAATATCAGTCAGTGATAGCAATAATGACTTGGTTGTCAAGTCAGATTTACCAGAACCATAGATTATAATCCTTGCCAAACTTTACTCATGTTTCAAAGTTGTTTTCTAAAGTGGGTGATGGCACTCCCTGTAGGTGCCTTGACCATGGATTATCACCGACTGTACAGCAATCTATAATTGCCAGAGTACCGTTGAGTAATGTTAGTTTTTTTGTTCATGTTTTTCTTCCTGGAAAAGAAGCAATAGGTCAAATAATCCTATACAGAGACCAAGGATTCTTACCTTGTAATGGTCTGAGGCCATCAAAGGCAGCTCTGCCCAAATCTACTATTTCCACATTAAGATCTAAAAGTGTGGCTTCTTTTGACACTGGGTTCAGAAATGCACGTTCAGAAATGCAGCAATCTTGGTTATAGGAAGTCTCTATCTGACACATATTCTTGCACTAACATTTCTCAACTAGCCATTTCTAAAATGCCCCCTGGAAGGCCAAAACCATTTCACTGAAAAGGACCTTTTCCTCAGATTCTGAGTGGAGATGTTTACAGGAATGTAGACAACTGGACTGGCTCTTTTCCTCCATCTCAGAGCCTACTAAAGAGGATGACCAGGTTAAAGGTACCAGATGGATCCTTTCCTTTAAAGAAATAGATGGAGTACTTCATAAAATTCATATTTAAAGAAAAGACTAAAAATGCTGCCATCCAGTAGATTTCCACCCAATATCGGGATAGAGTAAGAAATCCCTTAAGATTTCTAAGGCTGTCTCTCATCTTTAGAGAAACAGATCAGTAAAACCTAACACAGGAAAACCTCTTTGAAGGATCATGAAGACGCAGTTGAGTTCTAAATCTTCCCATAAAAAAATGACTCTTAATAGATTAATCCATTCTTGGCCAAGTTTTTACCCTGCCCTTTCAGTTTTATACAATGCATTACACAGAAATTTCAAAGTAAATAAGTTCAGAGTTAAATAATATAATTTAAATAAGAAACAGGTGTTCTGGTAGCAGTGTGAGGTTAGCACTGGGCTACTAATGGCAAAGTTAGTTCAAATCCCCCAGAGTAATTCTGCTCCAGGCAGAAAGATAGTCTTCACTTTGTCAAGATAGACCTGAAGGGACAATCCTAATCTATCCTACACAGAAAAGCTCTTGTAGTGCCCTGGCAGGAGACATGGTGGGGTAGTGGTTATGAATTAGGCTCCTAACTGCAAGGTCAGCAGTTCAAAACTACAAGCTTCTCCAGGGGAGAAAGAAGGTTTTCTATCAGGGCTTAAGCAGAAAGAAAATGTTTTGAGAGTGATGATGGGAACAAATGTACAAATGTGCTTGACACACAATGGATAGATGTAGGGATTGTGATAAGAGTTGTATGAGCCCCAAATAAAATGATTAAAAAAAAAACACGACGTTAGTACAGTTTTTTAACAACCACAGTATGGCCCATACCTTGAGATTGATGAGAATCTGGATGTGTGGACATGGATGTGGAGAGGAGGTATGGAGAGAAAGTCATTGTTTGGAAGGGGAATTCCCTTCCATAAAATCGACTAGTAGCTGCTTTTCAGGAGTTTTTTCCCTCTGTTGCCTTTTTACACAAGGACCTGGCTGGCTTTCTCTTAAAAAACAAACAAACAAAAAACCCTGTCTAATATGGTCTGCTTTTGGTATTTCCTTTCTTGATTTCTAAAAGGGTTTACTAAATTATAATGATGCTTTTCAAAAATACTCTTTCTTAGGACCCATCTTTTCCATCTAAAAGCCATACAAAAAGCCAGAAAATCTAAGAAAATTATAGCAAAATGCTTGGAAGACAGCTGCAAAGGGTTTCAACAATGGGTACTAACTAACGAAGTGACTGGAACATGAACTACTTTGTTTCCAAAAAGCATGAGCATCGAGTCAGGTTCTGATGTTTTGTTACAAAATTCTCTTAATATTTTGTGCCGAAATCCTAGTATGTCAAGTACTGATGGGGTCCAGTAACAGGATTCTTTCTAATGTGCATTTCTCTCTGAGAGTCTCTAGCAGAGGCCCCTTGTGACACCAACTCCAAATGAAATGCATCTCATCAACTTTGACTCGTAGCAATGGCACACAAGACAGAGCAGAATTGTCTCCATCAATTTCCAAGACAGTGTGTTTTGACGGCATAGAATGTCTCGTCCTCCTGCAGCTGGTAGTTTCAAACTGCTGACCTGAATAAACTCTCTAGCCATTGATGGATGAATTCCCAGAAACTTTTTTATTTTTCAGTGATTCAATCTTTGGTAGACGGATCCACCCACTGGCATAGTTAATCACTGATTGTGGAGAGCCGGATTCAGAGGCCATTGTTTGCTCTGCGAACAATCCCTACCGCCCCAGGGCTTTATTAAAGACCACCAGATGCACAAAGGACACCTATCTCTTGCTGGGACACACCCAGCCTTTTTCTGTATCCGTTCCTGGCATTTATGTTTAGTTTATATTTTACCCTTTTGTATAAGCCATATAGCTTGCTTGCTTTGTGTTACATTTTAGTTATTATACCTTTGTATTGTTTTATAGT
>PVJH01011891.1:0-66779 GCA_004026705.1 Nesogale talazaci | reverse complement strand
GTGCTAGTGCAGGTAGACTACAGAGACAATTCTATAGAAACTCATACATGTATAAGAGAGAGTTGTACATAAAGGGCAACTGTACATTAGGAAAGCATCCCAATCCAGTCCAGTCCAAGCCCATCAGTCCAATATTAGCCTATATGTCTGAACCAATCTATAAATTCCTCTTCTGACTTACAAAACACATGCAATGATGCCAAATGCAGGAAGATCAAAGGCCAGTGGGTTGGAAGTTTTCTGGATCCCATGGCATTGTAAGCATCTCAGCCCTCACAGGGGTCTCTATGTGATTCCTTCAGCTTCGAAACTCTGACTACCTCAGAGTCCCTTCATGTGGATTCTCCTCACAAATTTCTCACAGGGAGAGAGTCTCTCCTGCCTCCAAGGAGGAAATCCAGGAGTTCCTAGAATTCTTGGGAGAAGTCCATGCCCACAGAAGAGGTCTCATTGGCTATGCTCCGATTGACAAACGTCGAACAGGGAATGTCTTTGCTGATGTTTAATGGATCTTGGCTGAAAGCAGAGTATGCCAGAAAGATGTTTACTTGTAAGTTATTGATAAGGGCAAGGCCTTTGACTGTGGGACCATAACAAACTTTGGATAGCCTTGAGAAAATGGGAATCCCAGAACACTTCATTGTGCTGATATGGAACCTATAAGTGGATCAAGAGACAGCTGGGAGACCAGAACATGGGTATACTACATGGCTTAAAACCAGGAAAGGTGTTCATCAGGGTTGTATCCTCTCACCATACTTATTCAACATGAATGCTGAGCGAACAGTCAAAGAGACTGGGCTATATGAAGAAGGAGGTGGCGTCAGGATCCAGGGAGAGCTTATTCACACAACCTGGGCTACGCAGATGACACATACTTGCTTGCTGAACGTGAGGAGGACTTGAAGCACTTGCTGATGAAGATCAAAGATTACAGCCTCGGTCTGGATTACAACCCAACATAAAGGAGACCAAAATCCTCACAACTGGACCAATAGGTAACATCAGGATAAATGGAGAAAAGACTGAAATTGCCAAGGATTTTGTCTTGCCTGGGTTCACAATCAATGCTCATGGAAGCAGCAGTCAAAAAGATATCTTTTGTTTTTGTTTTTTTTGGGGGGGCATCACTGCTCTCCGGTGGTGGGAGTAGGAGGCCCAGCCCCACTGCTGGAATTGAACCTCCGTCCCAGTGGGCCGCCGTCCCGCGCACAACCACTACGCCACCGGGGCTCAGCCCGTCAAAAAGATATCAAAGGACACGCTGCACTTAGTAAATCTGCTGCACAAGAACTCTTTAGAGCATTGAAAAGCCAGGATGTTAAGGTACATCGAACCCAAGCCATGGTATCTTCCGTTGCCCAGATGCTTGTGAAATTTGGGCCGTGAATAAGGAAGCCTAAAGAAGAATCCATGCATTTGAAGTGTGGTGCTGATGAAGCATATTGAAAGTACCATGGACTGACAGAAGAATAAACCAATTTGTCCCAGAAAGAGTATATCCAGAACGCTCCTGAGAGGCAAGGATGGTTAGACTTCATCTCAATACTTTGGATATGTTTTGTAGGAAAGAACAGTCCTTGAAGAACAACATGCAGGGAAAAGTAGCAGGTAGTGAAAAAGAGGAAGGCCCTTTATAAGCTGGATTGATACAGAAGCTGCATTGAAGGCCTCAACCATAAGCACAATTGTGCAGCTGGTACAGGAGTGGGCAGTGTTCCATTCTGTTGTACCCTGAGTCAGTACAGACTCAAAGCAATAACTAACAACAACAATAACAAACAAAAACAGGATCTGTGAAGAGACACTAATGTGCAGTGGTTGAGAATATAGATGGAAGTTCCTGATTATGTGTGTGTAAATTTTCCATATTGTCTCTGTGACATCAAATAATTATCTTCTCCCACGACCACCAGAGGGCAGTGATGCCCAAAAAAACAAAAAAAAATAATAATTATCTTCTTATATACCTAATTTTCTTGTCAAATTATTGAGATAATCAATAATGTAAAACAGTCAAAAAATGTCTGGGGATGTAGTTATATGTATATATACATGGAAAACTCGTGTGTGTTAACTATGAATTTTGAATGTTATTATTTTGGTGAGAGGAGAATATGAGGCTTCCTGGGGCAGTCACATCTCCTTTTTGGATATTCATGCAACATTAAATGTAAAATTCTTAGATTTCAACCTACAATCATAAAGCAGGTAGAAACTAGTCTGTTATAAGACAGAGAATGTAAGTTTTAAATAGACTTTGTGAATCCAAGCCACATTAGAAATTGGACAAGTTCCGGGCTGAGCCCCGGTGGCATAGTGGTTGTGCGCGGGACTGCGGCCCACTGGGACGGAGGTTCAATTCCAGCAGTGGGGCTGGGCCTCCTACTCCCACCACCGCAGAGCAGTGATGCCCAAAAAACTGAAAAAAAAAAAGAAAGAAAGAAATTGGACAAGTTCCTTTGGTTATTAGAAAAACTCAGATCTCTGTGTCTAGCTTTGATTTTTCCTTGAGCTAGAATGGAAAATAGTACTGAGTACAAATATTAGTGATTTCTTCAATGTTTCAGTTGTATATAATCCAGAATTCAAATCCTGCTTCTGGGATATTGAATAAAAAAGAAAAATGTTGGAAAAGCCCACAAAAAAATCTAAAGGACACAGCAGAATGAGAGAGGGTTCCATTTCAAACCTACTAAAATGAACCTAAAGCATCCCTTGGCAATAGGGAACAAAAATATAGCTAGTTTCTCAAAATAAGAGTTCTGAACTTGACAGTAGAGAAAGCCAATATCTTGAGATTGTCACCTTACCTAGTGAGATGAAGTTGCTATAGTTCTCCCACATCACATCCCTATACAAGTCTCTCTGAGCAGGGTCCAGGCACTCCCACTCCTCCTGTGAGAAGTCTATGGCCACATCCCTGAATGTCACTGAATCCTGAAAAAATAAACTTGTGTTATGGGTGAAAATAAGTGAATTATTCTTAAAGTGAAGAGAGTAAATATTAGAAATTACATTGTAGAGAAGGGGAGCAATTAGCAAGCAGACAGCAAGGCTAGGACCAAAAAGTCACAACCTAACTCCTCAAAACCCCACTGCCATCAGGTTGATTCCTACTCAGATGACCCTCTCTATGGTTTCTGTAGATCTTTATGTGGAGTGGGGAGTGGGTTTGAACTGTCAATCTTCTGGTTAGTAGTCCAAAGCGTACTCAACATTACCATCAGGGTTTCATGACCGGAGTAGAAGGGAGATTAAAAAAAAAAAAATAGTATGATTGAAGCAGAGTGTTGAACATGTACTGAGGAGTTCTATGGCTGTAAATTAAATCCTTGCACAGCATGGGTAACTTATCCAGACAGTTTGGAAATGAATAAAATAATCAGAGAATCTCAATCAAATGCAATAACATACATAAGCCTACTGTATACTATGTGTCTCCATCATAAATTCTTAAGAAATGTGAAGTCCAAATCATTCTCAAATAATAAAAAAAAGAAGTGTGATGCCTTCCATCCTCTTTTCCCCTTAGTGATCTTTTAGTGATAATTTTTATTTAATAAACATTTTCCCAGATATAAAACAAATCTCTAAGAAATGGGTATTTTTAGAAAATTAAATAACTTCAACTCATGTTGGTCATTTACAAAGTCAGATTTTATAAACATCTCCCCTGTTGCAGCAAATTATTTTATAAACAAAAATTTTTGCTACATAGTTCACATTTTAAAAATATTGAGCTCTAAATCTTTCAGATGTCTTAATTCAGTGTAATCTCAAAAGTCTTTCCCCAAATCTCAAAAGCTATAATCATCTAACATGTATCCATCATCCCTCACTGAACAGCACTCTTTATTCTCAAATTAGAGGATTATGAATTGTGGCAATATTGTAAATATATCACCATAAGCCAGTGATTTTGAATGAAGAGTAATCAGGTCTCCGGGTGATGTTTGGAAGTCTACAAACAATTCTTACGACTGGAAAGGAGTACTACTCCACATCTGTAAAAAACAACATGGGGTGGCATCTGTCCTACTTCTAAATTCACAATGGAGGAAGGGAGAATCAAGATTATCAGTATCAATCACCCAAGATTGCTATCTATGACGTAGTGGTCATATATGCCTCCACTGTCCATCCTTTATATAAATTCTGACACTAATTATCTCTCCCACAGTACTCTATACTTCTCTTGTGGGCTTAATCTGCTGCAATGGCCACATAAATCTCATTGACCATATCAAACTCACAGATCACATTTACTAGGGATGGGATTTACTAGGAAAGTAATAGGCTACAATTCAGGCTCAGGAATCACTCATAACACTGTTCTTCAATCAGGACTGCCTCCTCTCAGCTATGCACACAAACGTGCCTTTCTAGCCCTTGTTGCAATGCTCTTCCAATAAGCGCTCAGGAGAAACCCACTCCATAAGCAAGTCTTCTGCCTAAAGGCATTCAGCTTTCTAGTTAGGTGGTTGGGTAAGTCTAATTCCTAAGTGTCCAAATGCATCCTGACCAAATATGCTCAGCATTCTCACTCTCTGGCGCCAGAAACCTACTGTACCATCTCCAGCTGGTGCTGGTTCTGTTGCCACCACTTCTCTCCTGCTGCTTGCTGCTATCTCACACCTTCCCTGGTGTCACAGCTCTCTCCTGCACAGGCATCGTAGGCCCCAAGAACACACGCTGCTCCTGGGTCTTCTTGATGCGGGCAGGTTCATCCTTCTGGTCTTTGGGGATGTTCATGTGAAAGCTAAGTGGGATGGTAAAATTAACCAATTCCCACTTAAGAAGTCTACACACATTATTGGAACGGATCAACCCTCACAAGGATGACATACCCCTTATTTACATGATTAGAAAGCTATATAATTCCCTAGCTCAGTCACAATCACCTCACATTCGCATAGTCCCGTTCATTTCGTGGAAATTACATAGTGGCTAGAAGAGCCAGATCAATTAATTCTGCTACCTCAATACTAATCCTGTAGCCAAATAACACTGTGGCATCTAATACAAGAGGCCAGGAATGCTGCCAAGCATGCTATCCCTCACAATAAATGACCACATGGCCCAAAACATCAGTAATGCTATGGCTGAGAAATGCTGACCTATATCAGCACATTCTGTAAAACTATATGATATGGATATTGTTCACGGTATTCTTTCATGGTTTTCCAGAGATGATCCTAGATTTTTCATTATATCCCTATCCAGTCCTTGAAGCCTTCCAAAGGATAAGCTCTTAATAAGAGAAAATGAGACCAGTCAACACTAATGCCTATATAATCTACTGTCTGTGGGGAAGTTTAAAGTAGTTAAAGTCAAACAGGTCTAAAATCTTCAAGAAAAACAGAAAATGGGGACTTCCAACTCATCTATTTAGATATTCTAGCACTATATTATCTACCAGGGAACTATTTCCTCATGATCAGGAAAAAAAAAAAAAATTTTTTTTTTTTTTTGGCATCATTGCCCTCTGGCGGTCGTGGGAGCTACCCAGCCTTGCTGATGCTGTATTTGAACTGCCAAGCCAGTGGGCTGCAGTGCCGCACTCAACCACTACGCCACCGGAGCTCAGCCATGATCAGAAAATTATAATGTCAATACTAATCCGCTAGCCAAAATCACAACTTTCCCCCAGATGCACAGGAGTAACTTACCCTGGCCAGAAAAAAAAATTATTTTCATCTAGTAAAATATTTTTCCTTATGAGCTTTATTTCTTTCTACATATTTTTCTTCAATATTTTCCGATTGTTCAGGAACTCAGTTCATACTACACAGTAAGAGCTAAGTAGAAGGAAATGAATCTCCAATAAGGGCATAACAGCAGGAATGACTCAGCTTGGTATTCTGATGCTTCTTCCTTTAATACCAGCGGAACCTACTGCATATTCCAAGAACATCTGCAGATGATTCTGACAGTCTAGCAATTTTACTTGGAATAAAATAAGATGCTTCCGGTACATTTTCATTAAAAGGTGTTGTATTTCGAAAAATGGAGGTTTTTTTCTCCTGTGTTTTTTTCTCATTTATATAAAGTTCTTAAAATAGACAAAATTAATCTACAATGTTTAAATACAGTCAGAGCAATGATTACACTTGGGCTCAGAGAGTGGGTGGTGCAAGGAATGAGTGAAGGAAGAGCATCTGGGTGCTGGTATTGTTCTCATTCTTGTCCTGAGGGCTGTTAACCTAGATGTATTTATAAGACTTCGTTTAATTGAATCCTTATGACTTGTGTATTTTTCTAGATGTATGGTGTACTTCAATGAAAAGTTCCAAAAATGTCGGAACACATATTGGAGATAAGAAATTTTCCTACATATGACTAGGACAAATAAAAACGTACTGGGAGAAATGTACGCATACTTTTTTTTAGGTATTAAAATCAAAAGGTGTTCTGGAAAATTCTAATGGGAAAAATAATAGAGACCATGTCTACATTTTTCTCAATTTATTTTATTCTTGCTCCCGTACTGATCTCAACAAAAGATTCAATAGATAGTATAAAGAAGACAATAGCTTGTAGCAATGACATCAGGCTGTTTGGTCCAAATCCTCACAGGAAAGAGGGGAACTGAGAAAAAGGTGCTTTAATGGAATTCTGCTAACTAGAAAGTTTCAGGATAAGGAATGAGAAGGTATATATGCCCTAGAAATTGTCATTATTAAAAATATATACAACTCCAACTTACAAGGGCCATGGTTTTAGAGCTCTCAGAATTGGTCAGTCCTCTTCAAGATTTCTCTGTTCGATAATTGCAGAGTCCAAAGGAGCTGGAGCTGGAGGAAGAAAAAGAAATCACAAAACCACATGAGTCTTCTTGCTAGATGCTGACAAGTTGATCCTCATTGACCTTGAGTCCAACTCCTCGCCACCAAATAGGACTGGGGGAACTGCCCCTGTGGGTTTCTTTACAGCAGCAGAAGGCCTCAGCTTTCTCCCAAGAAGGGCTGGAGTTTGTGCTTAGCAGCTCAACATGTAACCCACTATGTTACCGGGGCTTCTCCCATGTACTCCAAAGCTCCCAAATCATCTATATGAGGGCGGGTCACAAAGAATCACAAGAAAATCACTGAAAATATTTTTTTTTAATTTCAAACTGTGAAGTTACTGTTTCTTGACATATCTTCCATCAAGGTCTATAGGCATCTAAAGAGGTATTTCCATTTCTCTAACTCTCCCCAAAGAGATCTGTGCACTTCCATTTACCACATGTCAAAATGGCAGTTCTGGACTCAAAATGGTGCTCTTTTAAAATGTTCTTTGAATTTAGGGAACAAAATTCAATTTTAAGAGGTAAGACCAGTGGCACAATATATGTATTTATGTATTATGAGAAACGATGCATGAGCCCTCAATAAAATGATCAAACATGAAAAAAAAAAAAAGACCGGGCTGAGCCCCGGTGGCATAGTGGTTGAGTATGGGACTGTGGCCAACTGGCTTGGCGGTTCAAATCCAGCAGCAGCTCTTCAGGAGCAAGGCTGGGCCTCCCACTCCCACCAGAGGGCAGTGATGCCCCCCCCCCCTAAAAAAACAAAAAAAAGGTAAGACCAGCTGAGCTCTGGGGGGGCAGTGGTTGTGTGCGGGACTGCAGCCCACAGGGTTGGCGGTTCAAATCCAGCAGCACCTCTCCAGGAGCAATGCTGGGTCTTCTACATTCACCACGGCAGTGGGGGGTGGGGTGGGGTGGGGGTGGGGGTGGGGGGAAGACCAAAGTTGTAGACAGGACAAAGTTTCCCAGTGAAGTTTGCATGACAGCCTTTACAGCCCTTGAAGAATGAGCAAATGGTATTGATGTGATAGAATCAATTCCTCAGCAAAACTCCCTTGTCCTTTCCCTCACCAATGAAGTTTTCAACTTTTTTCAAACTTCTTCCTAAGAATTCCCCTTAACCATCCATGTCCTTTCAGAAAGGTCATCAAGACTAACCCTTTGGAATTGCCCCAAATGGTCATCATAACCTCTGAGTTGACCTGTATGACTGGCAATGACATCTTTGAGGTTACCCAATCTTTCTTAAAACAAACTGTTACTTTATTTTATTATTATTATTTTTTAATCACAGGGATAATCAACATGTGTTCCCTGCTTTTTGTTTATTTTTTTGTGGCATCACTGGCCTGGCGAGAGTAGGAAGCCCAGCCTTGCTCCTGGAGACAAACTGTTACTTTATGCCGGGCTGCTTTCCTGAAGACTTGGTGCAAGGCTAAGAGAAGATGTCCACTTGAGATTTATTGAAATTTTGGTGTTCTCACCTCAGAATTTTTTACCAATGGCACAAAACATTGTTCAAAACATTTGTTCTGAAGATACCCTAAGGAGATTAAAACAAGTCTTTTACTCAGAGAATTTGCCAGCAGACACCCATTGATAGCAAGAGCATGTACAAACATATTTGGTTTGGAATAAACCTTTTTTTGTTTATGAACTGAAACACTGATAATACTGTTTACTTACTTTCATATTAATGAGTTTTTTCCTCTGCTAGTCCTTCTTGCCAACCATACTCCACACTAACCCCAACCTCATCCCATAACTAGAAAAGGTGGAAGAGGGTAAAGTGAATCCAAAAAAACAAAAACATTCCATTTTCCCCAACTTTAAGAAAACAAAGCTGAAGGCTGAGCCCCGGTGGCGTAGTGGTTGTGCGCAGGACTGCAGCCCACTGGGATGGAGGTTCAATTCCGGCTCCCAGGAGCAAAGGCTGGGCCTCCTACTCCCAACCACCTGAGGGCAGTGATGCCTAAAAAAAAAAAAAAAGAAAAGAAAACAAAGCTGAACGGTATCAGACTTGGTGTATGTATAAGTTCAAGTGCTTCAGCAGATTTTCAAAATACTTCCCCAACTGGCAGTGTAGATCTGTTCCTGTCATTGGAGAACAGGCTATTTCTCAATGCAATTTTCTTGACCCCCAGTAGACCTTCCCAGAGCTGAGAAGGGGCCACCCCATCTGAATAGAGCCTTTTTGGCACACAATGTCACCCCAACCCCCAGGATCCTGTCTAAATTTCTCCAACACAGAGAAAACCAGCCACTACTAAGTCATGGTGTTTTCAATCATCTCATGAGCCCAAGAAATCGGTGAAGAAGGGAGATATAAGAAGAACTGATGCATTTGAATTATGGTGTTGGCCAGAAAAACAAACCAGTATGTCCTCAAAGAAGTAAAGTCTGAATGCTCCTTAGAAATGATAGGATGGTACATCTCACATATTATGAACATAGGACATCATTCTTGATAAAATGAGCAAGGTCGGGCTGAGCCCCGGTGGCGTAGTGGTTGTGCGCAGGACTGCGGCCCACTGGGACGGAGGTTCAATTCCAGTAATGGGGCTGGGCCTCCTACTCCCACCACCGCAGAGGAGTGATGCCCAAAAAAAAAAAAAATTAGCAAGGTCCTCAACACAACGGGCCAACATAGTGGTTACAACAATAAGTTTAAACATAACAATAACTGTGGGACCTTGCAGGGTTTCACTATTGTAAGGCAGAATTGACTTGATGGCCCCTAAGAGCCCCAGCAGGACCCCCAGGCAGAGTGAAACTGCGGCAGTGGCTCTCCAAGGCGGTCACCTCGACAGAAGCAGACAGCCGCACCTTTCTCCCACAGGGCAACTGGTGGGTTCAAACTGCTAACCTGTCAGTTCACAGAAGAGCATGTTAATAATCACTGCATCATCAGGGCTCCTTAAGCTTAGGATATAGTACAGCCATGCTCAAGCTGTAGGTCGCGACCCCTTTGGGGGGGGTCAAACAAGCCTTTCACAGGGGTTGCCCAATTCATAAGAGTAGCAAAATGACATTTATGAAGTAGCAACACAGATAATTTTATGGTTGGGGGGTCACCACAACATGAGGAACTGTATTAAGGGGTCGCGGCATTAGGAGGTTTGAGAACCACTGATTTAAATCAATTTGAAATTTAAATCAACTTGGTAATTTAAATCAATGTGGTAACATTCCGACAATTTTTAAATCTGGGTGATAAGAGAAAAACGTGGTGTCATCACATACCACAACATAAGCACTAAGCAATCCACTTCTAAAAAAATTAAGGATGGAAAACGTCAGTGAGTCAACTCTGGCACACGTGCCTGGATCAATGCTTGCCTGGCTGCTAGCCCAGGGACTGGGTCTGGGAGATTGGTTAAGTGAGATGGGAAGCACACACACACCCAGTGAAATCAGATTCACGGTGACCAGGATTATGTGGAAATTGGGCGCTCTCTTGCGTTGGAGTGGTTTAGCAATTGGGTATCTCCAGGAATGAACACAGCAAAAGCAGGTCTTGGGCACTATTGATAAGAAACAGTGGGTTGTGACAGCATGCGACAACTGCTGCTTGACTTTGAGAACAAATCATGGTTTCTGTTCATTGTGCAGCTGGCCTTCTCTTTTCTTCTCAGCATGACTAATGGGCATGGCTGTTCTTTCTTCTTAGTCCGAGGTGGGGTTCTCGCTTTCATTGAAACAGGAAGCAAATATTCCTATACCACGAAAAATAGAAACTATATTTCTTGGCAGTAAAAGGAAACACAAACTCACTTGACCTTACTCTTCATTGTATCACTTTTTCTTCCTCCCTTACCTCCTGCTTTCTAGAGTTCTTTCTGCTAAAGGCCAGCAGGCCTGGAGACAACGGGCCTTGCTTGGAGCTCAGCTCAGTCTGGTCAGAGCAGAACACACCCCTGCTTCCACCCCACCCCCATCCCGCCACCGTCTCGGTCGGCGATGGCGCCAGCAGCCGCCTCGGGAAAGCGGCGCCTTCCCCGGGGGCCATCGGAAAAGCGGCGGACAGAAGATGGGGCGGGAGGGCCTAAAACGGGTCTCAGAAGTCGCGGCAGCCGCCCTGCAAAGGGACTCCTGAAAAGCCGCCGCTCCGGATCCCTTCCCAGGAAGGCACCTTTGTTCGGATGGCGGGGTTCGGACCCTGGGCGGGAGCCATTCGGAGCGCCAGGCCTCGGAGCCCCGCAAGCTGCCCGGGAGAGAGGAGGAGGCAGCCGACCACTTACAGACCCGCCGGCGCCACCAATTTCCCGACCCGTCACCTCGCTCACCCGCCAGCCGGCGCCGCCCCCGCGCCGCCCCCGCGCCCATCGCCTCGGCGCACGCCACCGACTCACCTCGCGGAGCCGACCGAGCGGGCGCCGGAAGGAGAAGCGGAGCGGAGGCCTGTGGGAAACGTAGTCCGTCCGCGGCCGGCCGGCCGGTCTCGTGCGCGAGCGCCGGCCCCGGGACGACGTGGGCACGGGGGGGGGCGCGCACGCTGGCTGACAGGACGAACGTGCGCCACGTAACGAAGGGATGCGGAGGAACCCGGAGCTTCCCGTGTGGACGGCCGCCGAGCGGGAAGCGCGCGGGGTCCGCGTGAGCGGATCCTGAAGCCGGGTCCTCACGCAGAACCTCCGGGCTCCCCCAAACCCCCGCCATCCCGCAGACTCGGCTTCCCCGCCTCGAAATCCCTCTCCGACGAAGCCGTTGACGGACTCCAACTGCGAAAGTCCAGTTTGCCCCAACTAAGTAACCCATCTCGCCGCCATCGGGGTCCCTGGGTCAGACCTTCCTCCAGGCAGGCGAACCTGCGATAAGGCCTGGTCCTGCCATTGCGCGTGGAGGCCGAGGGTTGGACTCAGATCCCACGAGACCGAATAGAACTTTTCCGTGGGGTTTCGTTGTTGTAAGCTTGAGGAAGGAAGATCCTCTAGTCTAGACACACGAAAGTGGTGTGTCTCCCCATGCTCCGTTTCTTTCTCCAGCAGTTGTGCACCTGATTGATGCTTTATGAAAATCTAGTAGGCTAAGAAGACCGAAGCTTCATTCAGAAACTTTCTATCCTTAATGATTTTTCAAAAATACTAGAAGGTGGGGCTGAGCCCCGGTGACGTAGTGGTTGTGTGCGGGACTGCGGCCCACTGGGATGGAGGTTCAATTCCAGCAGTGGGGCTGGGCCTCCTACTCCCACCATCGGAGAGCAGTGATGCCAATACATATATATAGGCAATATATATATATTGCCTATATATATATATACTAGAAGGTGTGGTTTTCTATTTTCCCCTAAGTTTTTAAAAAGCATTTTATTGGGACTCCTACAACTCTTATAACAATCCATCCATCCATCCATTGTGTCAAGCACATCTGTACCTTTGTTACCATCATCATTTTCAAAACATGTTTTTACTACTTGAGCCCTTGGTATCAGCTCCTCAGTTTTCCCCCTCACTCTCCCGCCCTCATGAACCCTTGACAATTTACAAGTTATTATTAGTTTTTCATGTCTTGCACTGTCCAGTGTCCCTTTATCCCCTTATCTGTTGTCCATCCCCCTAGGAGGGGATTATAGGTAGCTCATTGTTACCGGTTTCCCCCTTCAACCCCCACTTTCCATTTCCCCTCTGGTTGCCTTAAGAATTATCAGATACTGCTTCAAGGATTTTTTTGTTTTGTTCAGTATATACATTTGTAATTGTTTTGACTTCCTAATGATGGGGATTGAAAATTGAATATTAGGCAGAGATCTTCAGAGGTTGTTCAAGAATCTTTTTAAAAAGATATCCTCTTCAGAGACCACACTGCAACATCTTTCCGTTTCCAAATATTTATATATATTAATAGTTAAAACATTTCACTTTATAAAAATCAGAAAATTTTTTAAAGAGTTGAGAAGTGTCTCCACCAACCTTCTTTAACTCTAATTTTACAAAGAGTAGGAAAAATTGATAGAGATTTCTGGACTACTAACAAAATGAACAAATTTGGAGGAAAAGAGCCAAAGTGCTTCTTAGAATCAAGACTTCATCTTGCTTGCTTTGGACATTTGTGTCCAGAGGGACCAACCATTGGAGAAGGCCATCAAGCTTGGGAATGAAAAGTGGCAGTGAAAAGAGGAAGAGCCTCCAGGAGATAGACTAACACAGTCATTCCCCAAAAAGGACTGAAATCAGCAGCGATTGTGAGAAAGGCCAACATCTGGCTATGTTCTAGTCAGAGTTCATTGCTCTAGCTATGAGTTAATTGGCTGTGGCTTGTTGGCACTTAACAGCAAATTTCATTCATCTATAAACCAAAATATCATGGGCTATTTTGCCTAGATTAATAGTCTACATTTTGGGAAACCACCAAGTGGTATCCAGTAATTTGTATTACAAAGTAACATGATGTTTAATACTTGTCTTTTATATTTGAGAGAAGAAATAATACTGATTACATTTTTTAATTTTCATCTTTTATATGCCAATTTTTGGCCAGGGTAAAAAGCAAGATGCTTTGAATCCTGCAACACTTAAAACATTTTTCAAAAAAGTTATTAAATTTGCTAACTAATTTATCAGAACAAAAATGCTACAAATGGTGTCAAAGGACAGAAATGTATTTTCTCACAGTTTTGGAGGCTAAAGGTCAGATTAGTGCCTCAACTGCATCAATTTGTCATCAGTATTCCCAGAGTGTTCCTTGGCATTCCTTGCTTTGTAGATAATACTTACACAGCATCTTTCTCCTCTGTGTGCATGTTTATGTGTATGTAATCTGTTCTTTGAGAACTAAGATGTAAGACCTTAATGGATTAATAGGTTGATTAGATTACATTGCACAAGGTAATCAACTCTGCTCAAAAACAGATGATTTAATAATGGGATTAAAATTTAAACTACCATAAGGCCAGTGTCTTAGTTACCAGGTGTTGCTATAATACAAATGTCACTCGTGTTCTCCCAGTGTAGAGGTCCAAATTCAGGCTCTCTCTGTCTTGACTCTGAGGGAAGGTCTTTTGCTAGTTTCAGCATATGTGAGGCCAGCATTCCTCAGAAATATCCATGGAGTTTAGCATAGATCCTCTGCTGGGTCTAAGATCTTCTCAACACAAGGACCATGGCACCAAAGGATGCACTGGTGGTGCAAGGTCCTTCTTTCTGTTTGCGCTCTTGTGTGGGGCAAAGTTGTTTGCTCCTCCGACAAGTGGGACACGAGCACCACCTTCCATGGTTCAGGCACGGCCTATCGGGAAATGCTAGTGCCTCAGCCGGAAGAGCTGATGATGCACTGGATGATCTGACTCACACCTAACATAAAATGAACATTTCCTCTGTCCCCCAGGAAAGCTGCTAAAACACTGCTTTCTACAAAATATCAGTTACTCCCTGTTCCTGACTTTATCTTCCCCTCCAGTCTGTGAACAACTTGACTAAACAATGTTTCTTTGTATGCTCTCAGATCTTTGTCAATAATGCCTTTATGTGGAAACTTGTCTCAAGATGCAGGCTACGTGACAAAGAGAATACATAAACCTTCCTTGAAAGCCCATTGGGCCTCCACTCAAGTGCTTCCTCAATGCAAGAATACTTTGTTCTATTAAGTTGGCATTCTATGATGCTCACCTTCTGGACATGATCGCTGAAGATAAATGTATGCATAAGCAAAAGTGGCCAAGAAAGCTAATGGTGTCTGGCCATCAAAATATATAGCATCAGGGGTTTTAAAGACTTGAAAGTAAATAAGCGACCATCTAGCTCAGAAGCAACAAAGCCCATGTGTTAGTCCAGGTAGACTAGAGGAACAAATTTCATAGACACGCATATGGATATAAGGAAAGGGTTTATATACAAAAGAATGAACACTGAGAAAGCATCCCAACCCAGTCCAGATCAAAGTCATAAGTCCGATATTAGCACATACGCCTGATACCAGTCTATAATCCTCTTTCTGACTCACGAAATCACAGGTCAGTGGGTGCAGAATCCTGGCACTGGCAGGGGTCTCCCCATGGCTCCTCGCTTCCAGGGCTCAGGGTTCATCAGCATCCAGTGGTGGCAGAAGCAACTCATGGCTGGCAGGGGTCTCCAGGTGGCCTCTCCAGCTTCAGAGCTCTGGCTCCATCAGGGCCACGCTGTGTGGCTTCTTCAGCTCCTCAGTTGCTGCCATCTTGTCTTGTCCGTCATTCATCATCTCTGAGACTAACTCCCAACAACTGGGGAAGATAGCTTCTCATCTTTAAGAGGGAAATATCACAAGATTTCCCAGAAGTCTCGGGAGAAAGCCATGCCCACATAAAGGTCTCATTGGCTCCTCAATGGCTAGCTCCAAGTTAACAGGCTACACTCCACCCCTACATCTCAATCATGAAATTAACATAAGCACATGACTGCCACAGCATGCCTGGAAGAAGCATACCTGCTTGTGTATCCATGAGGTGTCGAGGGATTAGGTGTCAGGCATCAAAGAACTAAAAAGTCGATCATTGTAAATGAAGGGGAGTGTTGATGGGGTACCCAAAGGCCATCAGTAGGTAATGGGAATCCCCTTACAGAAGGGTCATGGGGAGGAGACAGTGTAGCAATGATGAAACACACAACTTTCCTCTAGCTCTTCAATGCTTTCTGCCCCCAACTATCATGGTCCCAATTCTACCTTGCAAATCTGGCTAGACCAGAAGATGTACACTGGTACAGATATGAACCAGAAATAGGGAATCCAGGACAGATGACCCCTTTAGGATAAAGTGATCAGATGTCCCGCTTTTGGTGGAACAGTCCTGTTTTAAACAAATTTTCCCGCGTCCGGTATATTAAAAAAGTCCCAATTTTTGGAAAGAATGCATGACAAGCTAGGGAATGGTGGGAGAACAGGAAGGGAATATACTTCCTCTACCCACTCTCCCCACCCCCTGCCAGTCAATAGCAATGTTAAAATCTGGTCACTTTACTTTAGGAACAATGGTGAGAGTGGCGATACTGAGAGGGTGGTGAGAAGGTGGGGTAGAAAGAGGGAGCAGACTATAAAGATCTACATACAACCTCTTCCCTGGGGTATGAATAACAGGGAAGTGGGTGAAGAGAGACATCGACTGCACAATATGACAAAATAATAATGACATAAATTACCAAGGGTTCATGAGGAAGAGGGGAGCAGGGAGAGGAGGAAAAATAACAAGCTGATACCAAGGGCTTAAGTAGAAAGCAAATGTTTTGAGAATGATGAGGGCAACAAATGTACATATGTGCTTGACATACAATGGATGGATGTATGGATTGTGATAAGAGTTGTATGAGCTCCCAATAAAATGATTTAAAAAACAAACAAACTCTAGACCTTGGAGTGTCTACCACTCCCTGTGCCCGCATACCCCCTTTGTCTCTTTGCCGTTATCTCTTAATTTGTACATTTTTCATGACCACAGCTCCTGCACCCATTAAACACCTTAGTCTTGTGAGAGAGTCAGTCTCAATATCTTTTTTTTTTGGGGGGGGGGGACATCATTGCCCTCTGGTGGTCTGCTCCTGAGAGCCGCCGCTGGATTTGAACCACCAAGCCCGCGGGCCGCAGTCCCGCACCCAACCACTTAGCGACCGGGGCTCAGCCCTTGGTCTTCAGTAATCTTACAGTCTTGTAAGATAAAGTGTGAATCAAGCAAAGGTATACCTTGAGTAAGTGTGGTGACTAAAACCTAGCTAAATTGACATAATTTTTAGGGAAATACAATTCACTCTGTGACAGTTGGTATGTGGGTGTATAATTGAACCATGACGGTAAAGTGGCCAAACAACTGTGTACTTGAGACTAGTTGATACATAAAATTAACCATTATAAACATGTTTTTGAATGAACATACATAAAAACACCTGAAAATGTCTATTTATAAAAAGAATTATTGGGGCTGAGCCCCGGTGGCGTAGTGGTTGTGCGCGGGACTACTGCCCACTGGGATGGAGGTTCGATTCCAGCTCCATGGAGCAAAGGCTGGGCCTCCTACTCCCACCACCTGAGGGCAGTGATGCCACCCCCCAAAAAAAAGAATTATTGATTGAATATCCATGGAATCACCACCCTGAATCTTATTCCAGTTCTAGAAAAAGGGCTATTTTGATGATTCCTGGACCCCATCCACAATCCTTCAAATAAAATCCCTTTCATTTCGTTTTAAATAGACTAGCTATTTCTGACATATGATATTTTGTGCAAAATTGTTTTATTTACATGAATAATTTAATAAACTCCTGCTTTGTTATGCCAGAGTTGTTTCCTTTCACCATACTTACTTCATTTATACACTGAGCAAATAATCCAAAAATCTGGACCACAAAGAAGAATGTGGCCTCAAGATTGGAAGGAGGTTCCTTCACAACCTGTGATATGCAGATGACACAACAGTTTGCTCAAAGTAAAGAGGACCTGAAGCACTTATAGATAAATAAAATCAGTATAGATTACACTTTGTGGTCATTACATAATTTCATGTCAACTTGATATATGGAATGTAGGAGTGGAGTCTAGCCTGTCTATTGGGTCACAGCCTGATGGTACCTCCTTGTGGGTGTAGTCTTCTCATAAGGAGGGTTCTGGAAACCTTCCCCCTCTGCTTTTTCTTTCCTGCAGTTGAGCTACACTGAGATCTGAGCAAGTCATGGAAATGCTTCCACCATCATTGTATCCACAAGACTTCACCCATTAGCCTGTGATCTTCCTGCATTCTGCATCATTGTTTGTGGCTATGTGAGTCTGAAGAGGAATTTATGGACTGATACCAGATTTATGGACTAGTACCAGACTTAGGGACTTGATCTGGACTAGACAGGAATGTTTTCTCAATATCTAATTACTCCTTGATATTAAAATCCTTCTTTTTTTTTTTGGGGGGGGGGGGGAACATCACTGCTCTCCAGTGGTGGAAGTAGGAGGCCCAGCCCCACTGCTGGAATTCAACCTCTGTCCCAGTGGGCTGCAGTCCCGCGCACAACCACTACGCCACTGGGGCTCAGCCCTAAACTCCTTCTTATACACATGAGTCCCTGGATTTGTTTCTCTTTTCACCTTGGTTTAACACATCCTTCAGTGTAAAGAATACAAAAATAAATCTTTACAACTGGACTAATAAACAGCATTATGTTAAACAAAGAAAAGATTGGGGTTGTCAAGGATTGTATTTTGATTGGATCCACAATCAATAGTCATGGAAACAGCAGTCAAGAAATTCATGGGCATTTAGCATTGAATAAATTTGTTGTACAACCACTCAACTCATTGCTATCAAGTCACAAGATCTCTTTTTAAGTATTAGAGAGCTAAGGTGTCATTTTGAGAACTTAGGTGCACCTGACCCAAGCCATGGTATTTTCAGTCCACATATGCATGTGGAGACTAAACAATAAGAAAAACAAGTGAAGGCTGAGCCCCAGTGGTGTAGTGGTGGTGCGCAGGACTGCGGCCCATGGGATGGAGGTTCGATTCCAGCTCCATGGAGCAAAGGCTGGGCCTCCTACTCCCACCACCTGAGGGCAGTGATGCCCCCCCCCAAAAAAACAAGTGAATAAATAATTGGTGCATTTTATTTATGGAGTAATAAGTAATATATAATTATGCATATTAGTTTTGGTATAATGAGCAGAGTTATGGTTATACTAGAATAAACAAACACAGCTGTCTCTGAAAATGTAAAGTCAGAAAGTTCACGATGCCATCAGAAGAGGGCAAGACTTTGCATTTCACACTTTTCTCAGGAGAGAGTGGTCCCAGGAGAGGACATTGCATTCGGCAGAGGGCCAGTGAGAGAGGGAGGCTTTCAGTGAGATGGACTGACACAGTGGCTGCCGCAATGCTTAAGACTTGGCATTGTTTTCTTCTGCTGTACAGAAGGCTGCTATGGGCAACCACTTTGACGGCACCTACCTAGTAAGTGCCTTTAAATAGACCTTTAAGTGGTAGTTATTCATTTATCAGTCTCTCAGTTTAACACACTGTAGTTTAGAGATGTATAGCTGTATGCTATTGGTTCTTTGGAATATATTAAAGCTTCATCCTTAATATTAAAACTGGTCTATTTTCGTTAGTCTTCTATTTGTTATTGCCATGAATGTGTATTGTCTGTTTGGAACATGATGCCATTAAGATATAGCAAAACACAATTATTTATTTTGTCTGCTTGATTTATCATGCTTAGAAAAGTGTGTCATTTCTAAATGCTACTACTAATTGATGTATGTATTAGTCAAGGTAGACTAGAGGAACAAATCTCATAGACACGCATATAGATATAAGAAAAAGATTTATATATAAGAGAAAAAGGAAATTAAGAAAGCATCCCAGTCCAGTCCAGTACAAAGTCCTAAGTCTGATATTAACCCATATGCCTGGTATCAGTCTATATCCTTCTGACTCACAAAGTCACAGGTCAGTGGGTGCAAAGCCCAGGGGTCCCCTCATGGGTCCTTGCTTCCAGGGCTCAGGGTTCATCAACAGCATCCAGTGGTGGAAGAAGCAACTCATCGCAGGCAGGGGTCCCCAAGTGGCCTTTCCAGCTTCAGAAGTCTGACTCCATCAGGGCAAATCCATGTGGCTTTTCCTCTGGCTCCTCAGACGCTGCCATCTTGTCTTGTCTGTGATTCATCGTCTCTGAGACTAACTCCCAACAACTGGGGAAGATAGCTTCTCATCTTCAAGAAGGAAATATCGCAAGATTTCCCAGAAGTCTCAGGAGAAAGCCATGCCCACATAGAAGCCTCATTGGCTACTCGATGGCTAGCTCCAGATTAACAGGCTAGACTCCACCCCTACATTTCAATCATAAATTAACATAAGCACATGACTTCCACAATGTGATTTTTCTTACAATTTCTGTCAGACATTGCTAGGAAAATTGGGGGGAGGGGTACTTTTTTTTAGCTAAAAGATCATTTCATTGGGGGTTCGCACAGCTCTTATAACAATCCATACATCAATTGTATTAAGCAACATCTGTTGCCATTTTTATTTTGTAAACATTTACTTTCTATTGAGCCCTTAGTATCAGCTCCTCTTTTTTCTCTCCCTCCCCCATGACCCCTTGATAAATTATAAATCATTATTATTTTCAGCTCTTATTCTGGCTGCTGTCTCCCTTCCCTCATAGTTTCTGTTGTTTGCATTCCCCTGCAAGGGGGCTGGGTGGTTTCATATGATTGCTATAATTTTCTATTTTATAGCTCTCTCCACCAGGATACATATTTTACTACAAATTCCTATTTTCTTTTTTAAAGTTTTATCAGCACTTCATTTACATTTCACTACAACTCAATAGTTCAATCATACCAAGAAGAGTTATACAATCATCACCACAGTCAATTTTAGAACATTTTCTTCTTATACTCTTGTTATTCATGTAATTAGTTTTTAATCGTGGCAAAAATAGACAACAAAACATTCTCCAATTCAACAGCTTCCACACATACAATTCAGTGCCCTTGATCATACTCTTCCTGTTGTACAATGATTATTGATAGCCTTTTCCAATTTATTCCACCACCATTAATATAAACCCAAGGCCCCTTAAGCAAACTCTTCCTCCTTCCCCCTGGTAATCATTGGTTAAGTTTGGTTTCTTTAGTTTTCTTTTTCTGTAGTTTGCTTGATATCATATTCACATATCATAGTTAAATCTCTTCTAAAACGAGTTGGGGGGGGGGAACAAGTTATAGATACATCAGCACAAATCAGTTCTAATATTCCCTTCCTTCCTCCCAAATTCATTGTTTGCTATCCAATTCTCCTCAGTCTCTGATAAACAATTCTATCAGTTATTGTCTCTATGTATCCATTCCTTCTGTGCTTTATAAACTGGGGAACTTACAAACAAAAACAAAATGAAACTGAAACAGAAAGGGAATAATATAAAAATAAAAGTAAGAAAGAAAACTACCGCTCTTGATTTAATACTTTGGTTCTTTGTCAAAGACCAAACGTCCTTAGGTAATATATTTACTTCTAGGTTCTCAATTTTGTTCCATTAGTCTATGTGTCTGTCGTTATACTAGTGTCAGTCTGGTTTTACTATGATGGCTGCGTTTGTTTTGTTTTGGTAAACAAGTTTAAATTTATGATTTCAATAAACTATACATATAGTTTCTAGCAATCACAATTCAGTGAAATACAAAAATTGTTACAGGTTGTAGTGACAGAAGGAACACCAGTGATGGTACCTTCCTATCTGGTTGCCCTGGGTCTAGGGAGTGGAGAAGATCTTTTTTTTAAGCGTGTCCTTCATTTCAATGTACAAAAGAATGAATAATTGATATTAAATTGTATCAAAACAAAATTAACTAAAAAGTTACTACTACTGTATTTTGAGTTAGGGTAGGAGGAAAGAATGAGCCCTTCAAGGCAGGAGAGAAGACAAAGGAAGTTTTTGTCGCTATGAACCCAGATGACCACTCATGCTACACATTTTTACTTTTGGTGATCTTAAAAAGATCTGATTTTTCTTCTTTATTTTTTGTATTTGTAAATTTCACTAGCTATCCACATGACCATCTTGACTTTCCTCAAAGTTTTTCTGCCACTCTCTTTCTTCTTTGGCTTTTTCTTGAACTTCAATCTCTTCTTCCTTTTGCCATTTCCTTCACACATTTTTTTTGGGGGGGGGCATCACTGCTCTCCGGTGGTGGGAGTAGGAGGCCCAGCCCCACTGCTGGAATTGAACCTCCGTCCCAGTGGGCCGCAGTCTCGCGCACAACCACTACGCCACCAGGGATCAGCCCTCCTTCATGCATTTCTTTAGGCTCTCCATTCCATTTATTTAACTTCCAGTTCAGCAATAAGCTTCATAGTGTGTTTATGGGCTACTTGTTTGAACTGTTACGAGATCATTCTTAGCTTCCTTTCTTCTACTTCTCCCACCCTCACCTCACCCCCTGCCTCACTCTTTCACAGTGTGTTCCATGTACTTTTCTGCCTGAATTACAACCAGGAACCTCTTCTTTTGTCCTTAATCCAATAGCCACTCATAAGCTTTATCCACACCTTCAAAAATCTTTTGTGTACTGTCAGCATTGTCTTAATTTTTGTCAGGATGCACCAATTTTGATAGCTGGCAAAAACTATTTTTATGTCACTTCAGGATCTATCTGAAGAACTTCAAATGGGTTGAAACTAAAGTAGAAGGAACTAGGATGGGTTAATATTTCAATCTGATTTTTGGATGTTAAGATCGAATCTCTTCTGTTTTACCTCACTTTAAAGGGTCATAAATGCTCCCTCCCACTACCTGAAGCTCCACTCTCCATAGCAGCCACCGTTTCCCCAGCCTAGCCATGGTCTCAACATGGTTCTTAGAGCTCTGACACTCTAGTCCCCATGGTTGTGTTTTGATAATGGGGAGTGTGAGGCCTTTTACTTGGTTCTTCTTCATCTTTATAGTGAGTGTTTTGTTTATCAAGGACTTTTGTCCTTTCCATTTAAAGGGGGTGGTTAGTTTGTCTACCTCTTTAAAGAATGATGTTATCTAATTGGGATTACATTATACATGCATGCGCAAACACGCACACACACAGGCACACACACATAACAAACATCACATAGGAAGATTTTCACAATGTTAAGTCTTCCATTATGTAGCTTTATTTTGGTAATATGTTGGTTTCTTGTGGTAATGTGTTGAACAAGGATGTCATTTTCAGTACTAAAATGTGCCTGACTGAAGCCACAGTATTTTACTTCAATCGCTTCTATGCATGTGAAAGTTGGACAATAAAGCTCTTTCCTATACATGGGTTTTGTTTCTCTAGTCAACTTGGACTAACATTTCCCACAAAAAGATCATTTTATTTCTACTTTGCCAATTTGGATGCCCTTTCTTGCCTTATAACTTTGGTGAAGGTATCCAGTACAATATTGAATAAGAATGGCAGTACAGGGCTTTAACATCATCTAATCCCTTATAAAATTGAATCATACATTTATAATTTTTAAGATATTGTTCCCATAAATTTCTGATAAAGCATCAATAATTTCACTCTTCTTCCTCCCAAGCTTCATCATAAATTTGATGTTTGCTCAGTTTGAGCAAAATCCATGTTGTTTTCATAGGAGTTCTTTTTGAACAATTATTTTATCCTTCTTAGAAGTGCCTCAAACTAGATCCTATAGTATAACAGTAGTTATAACATAGTAAAATATGTTGGTCTAAGATGACTAGAAAAACAAATCCATAAAGAATAAGAAAGAGCAAAAAAAAGAAAGAGCTTTAAGAAAACATTAAGAAAAATTAAGAAAACATCCCAGACCAGTCCAGATCAAGTCAGTAGGTCCAATATTAGCCCATATGTCCAATATCAGTCTATAGAATCCTCTTCAGACTCATACAACACATAGAATGATGCTGAATATAAGATCACCAGCAGCTAATGGGTGGGAAGTCTTGTGGATCTAGTGACAGTGGAAGTATCTCAGCACTGGCATGGGATGGGTCTTGACATGACTCCAGGGCTCTGGCTCCATCAGCATAGCTCCATATGGCTTGTCAGCAAAATGAAGCAGAGACAAGAGAGTGGATGCTCTGCCTCCAGAGAAGAAGGCTGGAGTTCCCAGAATCCTGAGAAGTGTACGCCCACACAGAGGCATGATTGATTATGACCTGATTGACAGTCTAGACTACACCTATTTAGCCAGTTGATATGAAATTATGTAACTACTGCATATAACAACTTAGTAGTATAAGTTTATTTGTGTGTAAAAATATTTCATTTTGGGCTGAGCCCCGGTGGTATAGTGGTTGTGTGCAGGACTGCGGCCCACTGGGTTGGCGGTTCAAATCCTGCAGCAGCTCTCCAGGAGCAAGAATGGGCTTCCTACACCCACCAGAGGGCAGTGATACCCGCCCAAAAAAATATTTCATCTTACCCACCACCTCGTAATTTTAAAACAATCATTTAAGCATGACAAGAATGTTGTATGTATAGGGTGGGCAGATTAGAGAAATCCAGGCCTGGTTCTATCCTGGCTCAGAGAGCTCCAGGAAAGGGGTCCTCATTCTCACCCCTCTGGCTTCCTGCTAGCCATGAAGCAGGCCCTGTGCTGGACTCAGAACCTACAAGGGAGGATCCTGGGAGCTGTCTGACCCATCATTCACCTGCAGGGGACTCTCCTTGGTGCAGGAGGCAGGGGTCTGCGCTCAATCCTGCTCCCCTCTTTGGGCCTTGGTCCTCTCCAGGGGACAGTGACCTGGAGCAAAATGCACACCACTGGGGCTGCTGTCCAACATCCAGGGCCTGGGTAGTTTCTAAACCATGTACCCTCTGCTGCCCTCAAGAGAGACTGTGTGTCCAGACTGTAATTCTTGGGTTCTCTATGAAATTATTTTCTGCAAAAAAAAAAATATATATATATATATTTAATCTACATATGTTTAGAAATGCATTTTTCATGAACTTTTAAAAACTCCTTCATATGTAACTATATCGATTTAAAATTAAAATTGAGCTATCATTTTCCCATCAATAAGAACTATAATTCTATGCTAATGAATTTTTCAAAAACAATATTCTTGGACAAAGTCTATTTTATTATTGTATGAATTTCTACTTACATTATATAAATTACTTTCTGCTCCTTTTTTTTCTGGTTTAACACACCAATTGTTGTGTTAGGTGCAGAAAAGAGTGGCAAACATGATAAACAGTTGTTCCTCAATCCAGATATTCTGAATGCATTGTTTTGAAATTTCTAATAAGTAGAGCTGGAGATAACCCACAAATTTCTATTTATAGGTATAATGTTATCCATTAGTCTAAGTACATCTCAGATGTACCATAATGAAAACACTTATTAAGAAAATTTTCTAATATATGTAAAGAACACAATGATCTTGTATATTCACTATTTCATTTCAACAGTAACATTTTGTCATCTTGTTTCACCTATCCCTTCATTTTTAACTCCTGCAGTACTTTAAAAATTAAGCACAAAATAATCTCACCTTAAGTAATATAGTTTGAGTCTCTAACATATATGGATTACACAACACACACATACACAAATTATACTATTATCACATCTAACAAAATAAACACATTTTTATCATTAATACAAGTCCACATGTACATTTTAATTTCCTCATATTTTCTGTGGGGAGACAAGGTCTGAAGGGGCTGCCCCAAGGTGATCTTAAGGGCTTCCTTAGTAAAGGCCGCTGGGGCTACCAGGAGACAAGATCCAAATGCATTCATACACTATATTTGATACCATGTAAGGTACTTGTTTTGTAACTGATTCCTCTTTTTCATTTTCCCATAATATGTATTAAGAAACTAGGACATTTGTTTTTCAGAATATTTCATATTCTAGATTAGGCTATTTCCTTCATTGGGTCATTTTCCCTTTATTTCCAAGATTCCTATAAACTGGTAGTTGATTGGCAATTATAATTCTAGTTCAATGTTTTGGGTAGTAATGCTTGACAGATAGTGCATCGCCTCACGAGGAGCATAAGTTTGGGTTGACCAAGCTTTTAGAGATATTAATATATCTAGTGCTTTTTGTCATCCTCTGGCATTCAGTCTAAACGTCCCAAGAGCTTTGTTGTGCATGGTTTTGACACTACTAATAATACCAATCAAGTCCATTATGTCAGAAATTTAAGAGTTTAATTAAATCAATGTATTTATTAATTAGCATAGAATTATAGTTCTCATTGATGGGAAAATGATAGCTCAATTTTAATTTTAAATTGATATAGTTACATATGAGGGATTTTTTTAAAGTTCATGAAAATAAATTTAATAGTTCTAACTATTAAATCAATTCCCTTCATCAAGGGAATTTCACCGAGGTGGAGTCCACTCTAACTCAGAGAGACCCTCCAGAAGAGAGTCGAACTCTGCCTCCAGAGCGATTCCAAGGCCGCCAATGTTTTCAGAGCCTTGTCGCCACATCTTTCTCTCGGACGGTGGCATGTGTGTTTCAACTGCTGCCCTTTTCCTAACAGTCCAGCACTTAACCACTGCACCACAGTGTGGGCTTCTCATAAGGGAAAGAGAAAAGAAATGCTCCATTCTGTATCACTCTCCTCCTTCTGACTATTTAACAATAATGCCCTAGCATGCTCATAGAAAGTTAACATTTGGGTCAGAAACAAAAGAAGATATCAAAGGCTGTACTGGTCATGACATCTTTAAAAGAGTGCTAAAATTTGTTCTTCCACATAGCTAATTATGAATTTCTAAATAGGACCCATTTAATTTGTAATTGAGTTGAGACGATATCAAATGGATTGTGTTGAGTCAGGCACAGGTCGGGGACACTACAGCCATTATCGGACCACGACCACGAGCTTCAAAAGGGCTCCGGGTCCCTGGGCCATCTCCTTGGTATCAGGTGCACCGGTCAAGACACCGTTCTACCTCGAAATTTCATGGGCCGCTTAAGCCCCTGCCCCTGCAGCTCCAGGCCCTCCTTTCTCCCCCTTCCCCCGGCCCCGACCAGCTTGAAAACTTGCTCTTCACCACAGATAGGGGCGACTTCCCTGGCCCCACTCTCAGAGGGGGGAATCTCACCCAGGAACGCAGAATAAACTTCTCCCTCTCTCTGACCTGGCCTCAGTGTATCTTTGCAGTGAACCAATATTTGGTGCCAAAAACCCAGGGGGTCTGAGCCCCGGTGGCGTAAGTGGTTGAGTGCGGGACTGCGGCCTGCGGGCTTGGGGGTTCAAATCCAGTGGCGGCTCTCAGGAGCACCGCTGGGTAGCGCCCACGACCACCAGTGGGCAGTGATGCCCTCCCCCCCAAAAAAACCCAGGGGGAGTGACCCCCCTTTTAAATGAGCAGATCAGTTTTGGGTTGCACTCCTCTCCCACTCCCTCCAGGGAGCCTGGCTGCGCTCTGGTGCCGCAGCACAAACGGTAAGTCCCAACCAGTGTCCATTTCTGGTGACCCTTGCCAGCCTTTCTGTCCGTAAGGCCGTGGCCATGTCAGAGATGTCCCTTCAATGTCCCTGTCCATCCCAGAGCGGCAGTGGAGATGTCGCTGTCAACCCTCCATTTCTTCTTATTCCATCAGTAGCCATGCGTAAAAGACTGGGATGCTGGTCCTTTACCTTTGACTATTGGTCTCTGTGGATTGGCCATGGGTAATCAAAATTCTAAAACTGACCTCTGGACACCACTGAGGTGCCTCCTGGCCAACCTCACTTAACTGGGCCAGGTTCTGGATATTCGTCCAAAGCACCTCATCTTTTTTTTCCCTGGCTGAGTGTCCCCAATATAATTTGTATACGGGTCTAGGAGGCCCAAGCAAGGGACTTCTGATTTCAGTATGCTTTTTTTTTTTGGGGGGGGGGCATCACTGCCCTCTGTTGGGAGTGGGAGGCCCAGCCTTGTTCCTGGAGAGCTGCTGCTGGATTTGAACCGCCAACCCAGTGGGTTGCAGTGCCACACTCAACCACTACGCCATCAATATTCTAACCCATCTAAGTAACTTCTGGTGAATCACTAAACCATTATACGATGGGGCAAAGGCAACTCCCTGCAGACCTTTGGACTCCCTGCGGGAGGTAGTGGTGACCTTTAAAAAGCTCCAAGAAACGCTTTTACAACCTCTAACCTTGTGCTTACAAAACCCTGGTAAACCCTTTCTTCTTTCCACTAAGGGGAAGCTGGCAATTGGCACCCTCAACCAGCCTCTGGGACCCACCTACTCTCCGATAGCGTATTTATCCAAACAGCAGAACAAGACGCTCCAGGGGTAGCAAGCTTGTCTCCTGGTAGCCCCAGCGGCCTTTACTAAGGAAACCCTTAAGATCACCTTGGGGCAGCCCCTTCAGACCTTCTCTCCCCACAGGTTCCAGGACTTATTGTCACATCATTTCCTCTCCTTACTCACTGGGGGCAAGATAAAGGAAATCCATTTGCTCTTTCTTGAAAGTCCTGATTTAGGCTGAATCCAGCCACTCTCCTCCCAAATACTGCTACTGTCTCCTATAAACATTCCTACCCACAGGTCACTGAGGAGCTCGCCATGCTCGGACCTGACCTCCTGGGTCAGCTGTTATCTAATCCTGACTTCACTGTTTTTGTTGATGGTAGTTCTTACATAGATTCCCCAAGGGCACAGGCCAGTCGCATACGCGGTTTTGTCACCTAACAAACCATGGGAGGCAAAGCGTCTCCCCATAGGCACCACCTCTCAAGAGGCTGACTTTATCGCCCTCACCAGAGCACTCCACCTGTCCAAAGGGAAATCAGCCAACATAAACACTGATTCCAAGCATTCCTTTTTAGTTGTCCACTGTCATGCTGCAATTTGGGAAAGGGGGTTCCTTTCTACTTACGAGTCCCCCGTTCTCAACAATCAATTTCTTGCCTTTTAGAAGCCCTTCAACTGCCTGCTCAAATGGCTATCATCCATTTCAAGGGTCATCAGACAGACAACTCCCCAGTTACACAAGGCAATAAGGCAGATTCTATAGCCAGAAGCTTTTCTACAAACCCCAAACAGCCTGCCTCCACGATGTCTTCACTTTACCTAACACCTATCTCTGATACAGGAACAAAGTTCCCTCATAAACAAAGGCGGCAAGAGCACCTCAGGTTGAACCATAATTCAAAACAAGCTCGCTCTGCTCTACTTACAGAGCTTCGATATTATCCAGCAAACCCGCCAATTCCTCCATATTGGGACCCGAGTCTTAACTTACTTCTTACAGCCCATTTTTTATTCCCCTTCTTTAGCCCAGTCTGTCCTGCCCAATCTCTAAGTCCAGAAACACTCAAGGTTTTAAGCCTCTGTCACAAATTCAGCATATGCAGGGTCACCTGCTGCAGGCAGATCGACCTCTCCCATATGCCACTGCATAAGGACAGTAAACTTCTTTTTACCATAGTTGATATATTTTCAGGCTGGGGAGAAGCCTTCCCCACTTGGCATGACCCAGCTGACACAGTTACCCACATCATCATTCCCAGGTCTGGCCTCCCCAGCTCCATTCAGCCAGACAACAGGCTGGGTTTTGTCTCCAAAATCACCCAACAGGTTTATTTGCCCTGGACATAAAGTCCAAGCTTCATATACCATTTCAACTGCAGTCTTCTGGAAAAGTGGAGCACATGAATGGCATGAAAAGCCATCTATCAAAACTGTCATTAGAACTCCGCAAGTCCTAGGTGGATCTGCCCCCTACTCTTAGCTCACAAACTTGCAGCTCCCTGCCCTCCTTTTTGAAGCCCTTTTGAGTTACTGTATGGTAGGTCTTTCCTCCTTAACCATAACCTGCCAACACAGGCAGTCCTGTACTCTTGTCAATTTCATGATTGGGAGTCTAGGGGTGGAGTCTAACATATTAATCTGGAGATAGCCAATTAGTAGCCAATGAGGCCTCTGTGTGGGCATAGCTTTCTCCTGAGATTTCTGGGAAATCTTGTGGTATTTCCCAATTGGAGAAGAGAAATTTGACTCTCAGTCTCTTGGAGTCGATCTACTGACAAGATGACAACATGCTGATCGATCCTGATTCCTGGAGAAGGGAGGAGCCCGAGAGGAGGCCACATGGGCTTGCCCTGAAGGAACCAGACCTCTGGGGCCGGACAAGCCACAGAGAGACCCCTGCCAGTGCTGAGATGCTCCCACTGCCAATGGAGACTGCTGATGGACCGTGGACCCTGGAAACAAGGATCCATGGGGAGACCCCTGCCAGCGCCGGGACGCCTCTACTGCATGTACTTTGTGAGTCGGAAGGAGACTTTATAGACTGGTTTCAGACATATGGGCTAATATCAGACATTACTTTGAACTGGGCTGGGATGCTTTCTCAATGTTTCATTCTTCTTGTTTATAAACCTTTCCTTTATATCCACGTGCGTGTCTATGAATTTGTTTCTTTTATCTACCAGGACTAAAACATTTAGCCACTTACCTCCCTTACCTTTCTCTTCTAAGGCAGAAGCACACTGCTTCTCTTCTTCAGAAACACACTGGCCGATGTCTGCTCAGCCCTGACGTTGAGCAACTGACTACTCTATCACTGTGAGCTGGGGGACTCAGTCCTTCCAAAGGAACTTCCACAGCCCTCCAGCTGAAGTGGAAAGGACCTTATACATGGCAGTTATGGTTCTCGGGGACTCAAACTTAGCACCATCTCAACCAGGTCAAACAGCAGCTTCCAGCCATGACTCTTTGGACTTTCAGCCCAAGTCATGGGACACACTGCCTATTCCTGCCTCTTTTAGGGCCTCCCATCCTACCTATGTGTGGAGATTTAAGGTAAAAGAAACGTACCATAAGCACAACAACCTCATCACCCATCTAATTGGAACCAAAGATTGCCCCCAAACTGGTTGTGCCACCTCTGCATCCCTCTTTCAAACCTTGTCAGTAGATATTAAGTGGAGGATGCTTCCTTTTTGATCAGACTAAGTCATACTATAAAAGTCAACTTGAGGCTGAGCCCCGGTGGCGTAGTGGTTGTGCGCGGGACTGCGGCCCACTGGGTTGGAGGTTCAATTCCAGCTCCCAGGAGCAAAGGCTGGGCCCTCCTACTCCCACCACCTGAGGGCAGTGATGCCTAAAAAAAAAAAAATTAAAAATTAAAAAAAAAAACTCGGCTTGAATATCATGAGTGCCCTTACTGGTTTTGTTCAACCCACCATGTAGGAAATACCAGGATGGGGAACTGAACCCTCAAAGCACATTCGGTTTTTCTGCTCCGGTTCTATTTCTAATTACAACGCCACCTTCATCATCATGAATCCATGGAACAGAGATGGGTGTCAGGGGTGGAAGGGAAGTTTTATTGTGGCACCACAACGGACTCCTCCTACCCAAAGGGTTCCTTTAGCATAAGCCGGGAATGTATTCTGTCAGCTGACACCCTGGTCCAAGTATTAACAGATATGCTGGAGGCCAAACAAACACTGCGGAGACAGCTTCCACAGGCCCCCACCGAGTAGCACCCACATCATGGTTACAAATAATTCAACATACTATTTTTTCTTAAATGCAACTTTTAGGAAACCTTTCCCATTGCTTTTTTTTTTTTTTGGCGGGGGGAGCATCATTGCTCTCAGGTGGTGGGAGTAGGAGGCCTAGCCTTTGTTCCGTGAAGCTGGAATCGAACCTCCATCCCGGTGGGCCGCAGTCCCGCGCACAACCACTATGCCACCAGGGCTCAGGCCTCCTATTGCTTTTTATGTGCCTGTCTGAACTGGCCTCTGTTGGCTGCTGTTCCAACGAACTTTTCCACTCAAACTTCCTGTCCAGAGATGGATTGGGTATATCCATTCCCTAACATCCCCTCTATGGGAAATGGAAGCTAACCAACCTGTTCCTTTTCGTGCTTGATTTCAGAACACCACACCCAGTCCATCACCAGAATCCCAGTTACATGGTCAGTGTGTTTCTAACACCACTGTGTATGCTCCCATGGAGACCTATTTTTGGTATAATGGCACCCTCACCAAATACTTTAATTCCTCTTACTCAAGCCTGTGCTTCCCTGCCACCACAGTTCCCCAGCTCACTCTCTTTGGAGAGGATGAACCTGCATGGTTGCTGAGGCCAGCCACGGTCTTCCACCAAAAAAGGGCTGCTTTCTTGCCTGTAATGGTGGGTCTTAGCTTAGCCTCTTCAGTCATGGCATCCAGTTTCCCCGGTGAGACTTTAGGCCACAGCATGATCCAAGCACAATACTTTGAAGAGAAGCTCCAAGTGGCTATGGAGTCCACCTTGGTCTCTCTAGCCTCCCTACAGCGACAGCTGACTTCCCTAGTGCAGGTGGCCCTCCAGAAGCAAAGGGCCTTAGATATCCTAACTGCAGAAAAGGGTGGCACCTGCCTGTTCCTAAGAGGAGAGTGCTGTTATTATGTTAATAAACCAGGGCTGGTCAAACAAAACATAGAGACCATCACCAAATTGGCTGAAGATCTTAAAAACTGCCAGGGAGACCATGCCTCACTATTTTCATGGTTTCAAATTTCCTTTTAACCTGGATCCTTCCTTTAATTGGACCACTTGTGGTTAAATGTTTCTTGTTACTAATAGTCCCGTTTTTTCCAATTTTTTCAGAATAGGGCAAGGGGCATGACCGACCTAACTCAACCAGATTCTTTTATAAACTTACAGCCCCCTGCTTACTGAACCTGATGCAACACACTCTAGCCTTTAACCCCCTCGCCGCCCCAGCCCAGCAGAAAGCAGCCAGGCAGACTAGTGTTGCCCCATTATAACCAAAAAGACCAGAATGTTGGGTCAGGCACAGGTCAGGGGCACTAGAAACAGCCTGACCAGCCTTTATCAGACTGAAACCTCTAGTTTAAAAAGGGCTTCAGAACATACAAGGGGGGAACCAATTTCAGGGATTTACACATAACCTCCTGTCTGGGGTACAGACAACGGGGAAGTGAGTGAAGCGATACATCACACGGTGTACGACATGAAAAAATAACAATAATTTGTAAATTATTAAGGGTTTGTGGGGGAGGAGAGTGAGGAGGGAGGTGAAATATGGGGAGCTGGTACTGGGGGCCTAAGTGCAGGGAGGATGTTTTGATAGTGATGATGGCAACAAGTGTGCAAATGTGGTCTGCATACAATTGACATATGTATTGATCGTGATGGGAGTTGTATGAGCCCCCAATAAAATGATTTATTAAAAAGGGGGTGGGGGGACTCAGGACAATGAGCCATCACCTTGGTATCAGGTGGAACAATCGACACCACCCTTCACTCCGTTTCCCCTCCTGATCAGCTTAAAAACTTGCTCTTCACCAAAGATGGGTGCAGCTTCACTGACCCCATTCTCGGACCAGTGACTCTCACCCAGGAGTGCAGAATAAATGTTTCCTCACCTTCTCTCTGGCTTGACCTCGCTTTATCTTTGTGGCAAATCTAATAGATTGTAAACTATTTTATGAGAAAAACTGCCTCAACTCTAATTATTATAAGTATTTCACCATATTTATTCAACATGTATGTAGAGCAAAAAGAGAAATGGAATTATATAAAGAAGAATGCAGCATCAGGATTGGAGGAAGGCTTATTAACAACCTGCAATATGCAGATGACACACCTTGTTTACTGAAAGTGAAGCACTCACTTGCTGCTGAAGATCAAAGATTGTAACCTGTTGTATGCTACTAAAGCTTGGTTCTGAAAATAGTTAAAGACTTTGTGACTTAAATGCCAGTATCTGTTGCTTGACCTTGAAGTTTAACATTGTAGATGCAATTGAGAATAGAGACTCTTTCTCAGTGCTGAGAAATCAGAATGTTTTCAAGGATGTTTAACTTAGCAGAACATAAAAGTTGTTGATGTGCACACCTGCTTAGTTGTGAGATAACATGACCCTAAGTTGTCTCTGGATTGTTAAAAGCAAGGTGTAAAATGAACTCGGGGCACAGCGCAGCTCAGAAGAGCGATGGCTTTTGCTCTCCCAATCCCATCTCTGTGTTCTCTTTCTTTCTTTCTCATCTGCACCCTCCAATCTCGGTAACCCATGGTGAACTGATGGCTGGCTCCGTCAGTAATCTTCAGTATGGATTAAAATTCGATGTCAGGAAAACCCAAATCCTCACAACTGAACCAATAGGTAGCATCAGAATAAGGATTGCAAGGATTTAGTCTTGTTTGGATCTACAAAAAATGGTAACAGCTATCAGGAGACAAAACAAGCATTACCTTGGGTAAATCTGCTGCTTAAGACCTCTTTAAAGTGTAGAAAAGGATGTTACTTTGAAATCAAGGTATTTTCCACAGCTTCATATCCAGGTGAAAGTTGACACTGGATAAGAAAGTCCAAAGAAGAACATACACATTTGAATTATGTTGCTTGCAAAGAATATTGGTAGAGAACCATGGACTGCTGAAAGAACAAACTGTCTTAGGAAAAAGATAGCAAGAATGCTCCTTTGAAGGATAGGGGGACTTCATTTCACGTACTTTGGACATGTTGCCAAAGGAGACTGGTCCCTGGAGGAGTTCGTGCTTGGTAGAGAGGCAGCAAAAAAGGCCTTGGGTTAGATTGACACTGAGGCTGAGCTCACACAGTTGAACAATTGTTGAGGATGACAGCCCTGGGAAGTGTGTCTTCCTATTGCTCATAGAGCCACGGACATGAGTTGAAAGCGACTTGATGGTACTTAACAACTCCAATTATTGCACCCTCACAATCTCCAATGACAATACGTAGGTTCTCTTCCTTGCAATATTTTTTTTTGTTTTTATTTTTTTTTTGGGGGGGGGGAACACTGCCCTCTCGTGGTGAGAGTAGGAGGCCCAGCCTTTGCACCTGTGGAGCCGCTGGAATTGAACCAGCAGTCCCGCGCACAACCACTACACCACCAGGACTCAGCTCCCCTTGCATTAATTTTTTTTTTGGGGGGGGGCATCACTGCCTCTGGTGGTTGTAGGCGCTACCCAGTGTTGCTCCTGAGAGCCGCCGCTGGATTTGAACTGCCAAGCCCACAGGCTGCAGTCCTACACTCAATCACTTACGCCACCGAGGCTCAGCCCTCCCTTGCATTAATTTTGCTTGTTTGTTTTTGCTTTGTTTTTTGGGGGGGCATCACTGCCCTCTGGTGGTCGTGGGAGCTACCCAGCACTGCTCCCGAGAGCAACTGGTGGATTTGAACCGCCAAGCCTGCAGGCCACAGTCCCGCACTCAACCACTTAAGCCACCGGGTCTCAGCCCTCCTTGCATTAATTTTTAATGTAGCTTCTCAATGTATTTTAATGAAGAATTTCTATTTTAATGAAAATATATTTGAACGTCAGTAAAAGATGGAAGAAATCATTTTTAAATGTCTAAAAGAATATGAATTCTCAAAAGATTGATAATAATACAAAACTTAATGGCATAATACAACTGTTACAACTTTGTGGGTTAAGAATTTAAACAAGTTTTCTGTTTTACATGTCTTTAATTGAAGTCTTTTAGCATTCAACTAGTGGTTGATTTCAATGATTGAAAATTATTTCAGGTTTGGTCTTTGTGGAGCTCAGTATCTTAGCCTTGCACTCTCTCAGAACTCTCCATGTAAACTCTTAAGCAGGGGAGTCAGTTTTAAATATGACAGGTCAGGGCATGAATGTTCCCAGGGAGAATATAAAACCTCTCAGTAAGGATGAGCCCCTGTGGCCTAAGTGGTTGAGTGCAGGACTGCGGCCTGCGGGCTTGGCGGTTCAAATCCAGCAATGGCTCACAGGAGCAACACTGGGAAGCTCCCACAATCACCAGAGGGCAATAATGCTAAAAAAAAAAAAAAAATCTCTCAGTAAACCTAGTTCCCCAAACTGGCTAAACAGTACATCTATTGTATTTTACTATCAGAACAGTTACAGAATTTGCCCAGAATCAAGGAAAGTAGATGTGAGCTCATCTTTTTGATATGAATATCAAAGATGTGTGGACATCTTTAGGCTATCACAGTATATCAATATTTTACAAATGAAGACATTACTATGCAGACTAGTTGTGTCTTACTAAGAGGATACATAAAAAAGTATTGTTCATGGGGCTGAGCCCCGGTGGCGTAGTGGTTGTGCGCAGGACTGCAGCCCACTGGGACAGGTTCAATTCCAGCAGTGGGGTTGGGCCTCCTACTCCCACCACCGGAGAGCAGTGATGCCCCCCCCAAAAAATAATTTAAAAAAAGTAGTGTTCATGAATTCTTGTTTATTCCAAATGTGTCTAAACATGTCTCTGTAATTATTGGACGACTGTAGACACGTTATCTTAGAATAAACATCTTATTGTTTGAAGGAGCTGGTAATGTAGTGGGGTGTGTGTTAGGGTGATAACCACAAGGTCCACACTTCAAAACCACCAGGTGCTCTGCAGGAGAAAGATGCAGCTTTCTACTCCTCTAGTCAGTCCTGGAAACCCACAGGGCAATTCTATCCCACCCAATAGAATTAGTAAAAGTTGGTATTGATTCAAGGGTAGTGTGCGGGATTCCTGTTTGGATGTTTTTTAAAATATACATCTTTAAAGGTTTGATAAAAACAGTGACTTCCAAGAGAATCTACTGGACCAGGTAAATTTAAGGCAAAGACAGCTCAGAAATTATGGAGATTGTTTCAGGGAATTACGAAAATTAAAAAGTGCATTGGATAAGAAACCAAAAAGGGCCAAGGAAATATTCCCATCACAGTACTGTACTTACTCATTCTTAAAGGGTAAAAAGGGCTGCCCTTTGATCATGTCTTTAGGAAACCTTACCTGATCTACCCTACGGTTCTGATGTTGCCACTCTGGCTTCATCTTTTCACACAAAATCAAAGTAAAAAAGGGTGCCAAGACTGCCATTTTAACATGGTGCAAATCAAAGAGCCCAGAATTGTTCAGGAAAGGGTTAGAGAAGGGGTTCTTAACATGTGGGTCGAGACCCGTTTGGGGGTCATATGACCCTTTCAGAGGGATTGCTCGATTCATAACATTAGCAAAATTACAGTATGAAGTAGCAATGAAAATAATTTTATGGTTGGGGGTCACCACAACATGAGGAACTGTATTAAAGGATTATGGCATTAGGAAGGTTGAGAATCAATGGGTTAGAGAGATAGAAACATTGTCTGCAAAATGGTATAGACTTTGATGAAAGATAATGTCAAGAAACAATAGCACCACATTTTAATATTTTTGTTTAATAAATATTTCTATTATTTTACAGTGATATTTTTTAAATTAACTTATATGACACAAATAGGAAATAGAGGTCCTACTCCCACCACCGGAGAGCAGTGATGCCCACCCCCCAAAAAAAAAAAAAAAGGAAACAGAGGTAAGTTTTTCCACAATTGTTGTATTACTAGAATTAGCATCAGTCAGTTTAAGACATGAAAAAATGTTAATAACTTATAAGTTATCAAGGGGGGGATGTGAAACTGATACCAAAGGTTCAAAAAGAAAATGTTTTGAAAATGATGATGACACCAATATACAAATGTGCTTGACATGGGGCTGAGCCCGGTGGCGAAGTGGTTGTGCGCGGGACTGCGACCCACTGGGATGGAGGTTCAATTCCAGCAGGGGCTCCACAGGTGCAAAGGCTGGGCCTTCTACTCCCACCACCAAAGGGCAGTGATGGCCAAACAACAACAACGAAATGTGCTTGACACAATGGATGGGTGGATGGATGGATGGATGGATGGATGGATGGATGGATGGGTGGATGGATGGATTGTGGTAAGAGCTGTATGAGCCCTCAATAATTTTTTTTTTAAAGCATGTATGTATTAACCCTAAAAACACATGCTTAAGTCTAGAACTGAACTTACTCCAGTGGCTCAACTTTCAGCCAAATAATAACATATACAATAAGTGCTATAAGATAATAATACTTGGGAGGTATGTATTCCTTAGAATAACAATAGCAAAAGGACAGAATTTGGCCAAGGATAAAGCTCAGACAGCATGGAGGAATAACACAGGGACAGACAAATACAGAGTACTGCTACAGTGTAGGGATTACAATCGATATCACAAAAAAATGTGAACATTGTTGATTGGAAATTAATTTGTTCTGTAAAATTTCACTCAATCACAATAAAAATTTTAAAAGAAATCAGTGTGCTAAAATTTAATTAGTTTGAGAGTGGAATACATTATATTACCACATTTTTTGCATGGTATAGTCTTTTATGATAAATCACTTATATATATGAAACAGAGGTTCTACATATAAAACAGGATTAAGAAATGTTATAGCTTTACATTATGAATTTTCAGATGATGGGTAAGATGCGAATGTTGTCTAAAAGCCTTTTTACATTCCTTACATTCATAAGGTTTCTCACCAGAATGAATTCTCAGGTGCTGAATAAGAGATGAATTAAGTCTAAAGGCTTTCCTACATTCTTTACATTCAAAAGGTTTCTCACCAGTATGAATGCTCTGGTGTAAAGTAAGCTTTTGTCGTAACCTAAAGGCTTTCCCACATTCCTTACATTTATAGGGCTTCTCCCCAATATGAATGCTCTGATGTTGAGTGAGTTGTGAAAGCAGTCTAAAGGCTTTCCCACACTCTTTACAGCCATAGGGCTTAACACCAATATGAATACTCTGATGTGAAATGAGCTGAGAGTAACGACTAAAGGCCTTCCAGCACTCTTTACATTCATAAGGTTTTTCCCCAGTATGGATTCTGTGATGAAGAATAAGATGATAACCACGGCTAAAGGATTTCCCACATTCTTTACATTCATAGGGCTTTTCCCCAGTATGAATTCTTTGATGAAGAGTTAGTTGCTGTCTTACTCTGAAGGCTTTCCCACATTCCTTACATTCATAGGGTTTCTCACCAGTATGAATTTTATGATGAACTCTAAGGCCCGAACCACACAAAAAGGCTTCCCCACATTCTTTACATTCATAAAGTTTGTCAGCAATATTAAGTTTCTGATGTCGAGTAAGGTGTGCATATTGTCTAAAGGCTTTCCCACATTCTTTACACACATAGGGTTTCTCACCAGTATGAATCCTCTGGTGGAGGGTAAGTTGTCCTCGTACTTTAAAGGCCTTTCCACATTCTTTACATTCAAAGGGCTTCTCACCAATATGATTTTTCTGATGTACTCTAAGGTCTGGACCACATATGAAGGATTCTCCACATTCTTTACATTTATACAGCTTTTCACCAGAATGAAGTCTCTGATGTCGAGTAAGGTGTGCAGTCTGCCTAAAGACCATCCCACATTCCTTACATCCATAGGGTTTCTCACCAGTATGAATTCTATGATGAAAAGTAAGTTGTTGCCGGACCCTAAAGGCCTTCCCACATTCCTGGCATTCATATGGTTTCTCCACAAAACTAATTCTCTGCTGTGGAATAAGAGGTTTACGTTTCTGGTGAGAGGAAATCTTTTCAGATGTGATTTTCACTTGATGGAAATATTCTTGAGATTCCTCTTGTCCTTCAAATTTGCATTTATATTCCCAATTATTTTTTAAAACAAGGCCTTTAAAGTCATGGTTTTTCATTTTTTCCAGTATCTTCCACTGTGGCAAATTTATTTCATAAATATTATTTTCTGAAAATAACTTCTTGGTCTCACACCGAGTCTCCAAATCTGAAAGAACACAAGAGAATAAACATACATTATTTTTTTTTGGCCACTGCCCTTGTTCCTGGAGAGCCGCTGATGGATTTGAACCGTCAACCCTGTGGGCCACAGTCCTGCACACAACCACTATGCCACCAGGGCTCAGCCATTATTTTTCATTATTTGCTGTTCTGAAAGAAGTAAAATTTCTTTTTTATTTTTTTTTGGGGGGGGGGGGCATCACTGCCCTCAGGTGGTGAGAGTAGGAGGCCCAACCTTTGCTCCGTGGAGCTGGAATCGAACTTCCATCCCAGTGGACCGCAGTCCTGTGCACAACCACTATGCCACTGGGGCTCAGCCAAAATTTCTATGATACAAAAGGTAACTAATGTCCAATTAAAACACAAAATACTGTTAGGTAATTTGAAACAAACATGGAAATGATGGCAGTTCATGTAAGATAATGACATTTGAAATTAAGTACATAAATAAAGCAATGAGTCCCAAAATTGAACTGTAGAAAGTTATTAACAATTTATTGATGCTTAGATAACAATTTAGACCACTTGGATCAGTGTGGCAGTCAATAATTTGGTGTCAATTTCAGGATTGGGAGTGTGGGAGTGGAGTCTAGCCTGTCAATCTGGAGAGAGCCAATGAGACCTCTGTGTGGGCATGGCTTTCTCTTGAGAATTCTGGGACATCTCCCCCTTGGAAGTGAGAGTTAAAACTCAGTCCCGTGGCGATGCTTTACTGACAAGAAACAGGCTGACTCCATGTGAGGCATCCCAGAGGAGAAGCCACATGAGTTTACCCTGTTGGAACCAGACTTCTGAAGCCGTTAAAGCCTTGTAGAGATTCCTATCAGCGCTGAGATGCTTGAGAAGCCACAGAGGCTCCTGCCAGCATGAAGTGCTTCTACTGCCACAGATACACAAGACTCTGCTCCCACTGGCCTGTGATTGTCCTGGTTTCCCTGCATGTGCTTCGTGAGTCTGCAGTGGGCTTATGATTGGTATTGGACATATGGGATGATATTGGACTTGTGACCTTGGAGGTTTTCTTGATGTACAGTTGCTCTTGTATCTAAACCTTTCCCTTATATGCATGTGTATCTATGAATTTTATTTCTCTAGCCTAGTCAAACTAACACAGATTCTATAGTCCTGGCCAGTCCTATATTTAAATCTCAATACAATTATTCTGATGGAGATCAAAGGTTGTGAAATACTACTTAAAATGTTTTGATAATATCACTTTGTTCTTTTTTTTTAGCACCACTGCTCTCTGGCGGGAGTGATCACATTGTTCTTAGGAGGAAAAAAAACACACAATGTTCAACAAATCTTTTGCTTACTTTAAGACATCATCTCAAACCCTTGTTTTTTGTTTTTTTTTTTGAGGGGGGGGCATCACTGCTCTCTGGTGGTGCGAGTAGGAGGCCCAGCCCCACTACTGGAATTGAACCTCTGTCCCAGTGGGCCGCAGTATCGCGCACAACCACTACGCCACCAGGGTTTAGCCCCAAACCCTTGCTTCTTTACTGATGTCTTGAAGGGCCTTTTTTTGGATCTGAGAGCATACTCCAACTTCTTAGAGCTTTCTTAGAACTTTTTAGAGATCCCTATCTCCTACAGACACTGAGCTCTTGCAGGGCTGCCTTTGTATCCTTGAAGTAATTTCATTTAAGCCTGACCCTACTGACAATATCTAAACAATGTTGTTTTTCTCTATTCTTTGTTGTGGTTGTTAGATAATTTTGTGTCCATTTGAAAAGATGAAAATGAAGAGGTGGAGTTTAGCCTGTGGATTAGGTCACAGCTTGATGACCCCATTTGGAGGTGCCACCAAGATATATGCCTCTCTGAAGGTGGGCTGCGCTCTCTCTGCCTTCACCTTCTGTTGGAGTGCCATGCTGTTGAGACGTGCCAGAGCCCTGTGAAGTTTCCACTGCCACTGGGTCACAAGACTCTATACCCAATGGCCTGTTATCTTCCTGCATTTTCCATCACTGCATGTAGCTATGAGTCTGAAGAGGGTTTTATGACTAGTGTGGTAGATACATAATCTGGTGGCAATTTGGGACTTGATAGGATTAAAAGTGAAGGAGTAGAGTCTAGTCTGTCAATCAGATCATAGCCAATGAGGTTTCTGTGTGGGCATGGCCTTCTCCTTAGAATTCCTGGAAACTCCTGTATTTTCCTCTTTGGAGGTGGGAGACATTTTCTCTCTCCACTCACTTCTTTAGAGACTCTACAGACAAGGTGACTCCCTGCGAGACAGTCCTGAGAAGTCACATGGACCTACTCTGATGCAGCCCTGGGTGCTAGAGAAGCCATGTGGAGACTTCTACCAGTACCGAGATGCTTGCACGACCACTGGATCCAAAAACTTTCTACCCACTGGTCTGTGATCATCCTGCATTCGGCATCATTGCATATTGTTCATGAGTGTTTCATATGTTAATGAGTACACATATAGGACATCAGACTTATGGACTTACACTGGACTGGGTTGGGATGCTTTCTTAATGTACAATTACCCTTTATATAAAACTCTAATATACATATGAGTTTCTATGGATTTGTTTCTCTAGTCTGCCCAAACTAACACAAGTATCGAACTTACCAACTTGATTTGCACTAGTCTGGAATGTTTTCTTTATATCCGATTACTCCTTTATCGCGAGGTCTTTCTTACATGTTACTAGACTTGTTACTAGACTTTAGTCAACCCAGCTTAAAACATTTGTCATGCAAAACATTTCTGAATTTTGAAATTATTTTGCCATTTATCCAACTGATTATTGTCTTGATTCTACGACTACAAGCACAGAAATAGATCCAACTTTACTTTGTTAAACCAGTAATAAATAAGAGGTTTTACTCATTTAGTTCCCACTTACAAACTGGTTCCAAAGATATCTCAGCCTATAACCTCTCACACCTTACCACAAAGATTAAATAAATACCCTCTTTTTTCATTTGAGCCAGCTCTCTGTGGCATTTACACAATCTCCTGTCAACCTGAGTGAAGGGGCAGAGTAGAACCTGTGATCAGGGCACAGCCTGATTGATCCCACCTTGTTGGCATGGCCTTCTCCTAAGAATTCTGGGAACTCCTATCTTCCTCCCTGGAGGTGGGACACACTCTCTGCCTTCTCTTTCCTGCTGTTGAGACTCAGAGAGCTGGAGGAGACACATGGAGACCTTTGCAGTGTTGAGCTGCTTCACTACCACTGGATCCACAAGATTTCCTGGCTTGTGATATATCTGCATTTGGGATCACTGCATGTGTTGTGTGCATCTGAAGAGGAATTTATGGACTAGAATCTAGCATATGGGCTAATATTGGACTTAAGGACTTGATGTGGACTGGGCTGGGCGGTTTTCTCAATATACAATTGTTCTTTTATATAAAGTGTTTTTCTGGGGCTGAGCCCCAGTGGTGTAGTGGTTGAGTGTGGGACTGCAGCCCACGGGCTTGGCGGTTCAAATCCAGCAGCTCTCCAGGAGCAAGGTTGGGCTTCCCACGCCCACCAGAGGGCAGTGATGCCAAAAAAAAAAAAGTTTTTTTTATAGGCACACAAGTGCCTATAAATTTGTTTCTCTAGTCAACTTATACTAACAGACTCAATAAATATGGAAATTTTAAAAGGCGACTTTATGTTCCTCTACCTTCTCACATTGCTTATGATTGTTACCTATGGAGTGCTCTCTGCACTGTCCATTCCTTCTGTTACATAAGCATTGAATACCTTTATGATATCACTTATCTATTTTATAAATGTTCTACAGGTTTTCTTTTTTTTGTGGAGGTCGTCTGCCTTCCATTCTTTCATAAATAGTATCATTTTTCTATTTGCTAGAAATACATAGCAATGATTTTTTCAGACAAAGAAATATGTTTAAGCCAAATTGAAGTATTTACAACATTTTTAGCAAAAAAGACACAGGTTTATCCATCACAAATGAGGACAAAGAACACAGGATGAGTGTGAAGGATTTGATAAGAATACAAACATCATGTTGACTGTGGACCAGAGGAAAGCAAACTAAAAGAATAGACTAAATGCTAAATATAGCAGAGGACGTATAGTGGTACAGATCTGAGCTGGAAACACAGGGAATACAAGAGAGATAAATCCCTCAGGACCAACAGTGAGAGTAGAGATACCAGGAGGGGAAGTGGAAGGTGGAGGAGAATGGGGGAACTGATCACAATGATCTACATACAGCTCCCTCCCTGGGGCATGGAAAATCGAAAAGTGGGTGAAGGGAGACATTGGACAGTGTAAGACATGCAAAAATAATAATAATTTATAAATTATAAAGGTTCATGAGGGAAGAAGGGAAGGGGAGGGAAGGAGGAAGGGGAAAAAATAAGGAGCTGATACCAAGGGCTCAAGTAGAAAGAAAATGCTTTGAAAATTATGATGGCAACAAATGTACAAATGTGCTTGACAAATGTGTCGATGTATGTATGGATTATGTAAGAGTTGTATGATCCCCAATAAAATTAGTTTCTAATTATCAAAATATGGTCTGCATAAAAATATTTTCTTAGTATTACATTCTTAACAAAATCAGAAAAAAAATAAATCCATCTGAAAATTTGAAACTGCAAATTAAATAACTCTTAGGTCAAAGAAAGCATGACATTCAAAATAGATTTATTTAGAAAATAATGGTCCCTCCAGTTTCCTAAAGCCCTTAAACTTAAACAGTGGTCTGACTGGCTTAAGGAAAAAAAGAGGGAGGGGAAACTGAAATGGACTTGGAGTCTTGTGACAAACAAGTTCACTTCAAACAATAACAGACCAAAAAGGAAAAAAAAGGAAAAAAACGGTAATGAAAATACACAATTACCTGTGAAATAAAGCACTTGGGAGAAAATTCAAAGACTCAAGTAACTACAGCAATAAAATGAAATATAATTATGAATTAAGAATCCCACTGATAATTAGGAAGCATGAGGACAAAAAAGATATAAAAGCAAAATCTGATTAAAAAAAGAAAAAGGTGGTAAGAAGTGGGGAGAGGGAAAAAAAGAGGAGCTGATACCAAGGGCTCAAGTAGAAAATGTTTTGAAAATGATGACAACATACATACAAATATGCTGGATACAATTTATGCATGGAATGTTATAAGAGCTGTAAAGTGCCCCTAATAAAATGATTTTTAGGACTGAGCCCCGGTGGCGTAGTAGTTGTGAGCGGGACTGTGGCCCATGGGATGGAGGTTCAATTCCAACTCCACAAGAGCAAAGGCTGGGCCTCCTACTCCCACCACCAGAGGGCAGTGATGTCCAAAACCAAAACCAAAAAAAAATGATCTTAAAAATAAAGACAGAAAAGGCACAAAATATAAATTGGTCCCTTTTTTAAAAAGTCAGTGAGCCCCGGGGCTGAGCCCCGGTGGCGTAGTGGTTGTGTGCGGGACTGCGGCCCACTGGGATGGAGGTTCAATTGCAGCAGCAGCTCCACAGGAGCAAAGGCTGGGCCTCCTACTCCCACCACCAGAGGGCAGTGATGCCCCCCCAAAAAAGTCCAAAAAATTGATTAAAATTATTAGCATAAACAGCAAGAAATATATGTGACAGAATAAAACTTATAGCATATATAGCTTTAAAAATTACTGTCCATGAATTTTTAAAACATGCTGAAATAGGTAACTTTTAAGGAAAATATAATTTACCAAAATTAACCACAAAAAAGTTTTAAAAAAAAGAAAAGTGGGCTGCCCCAGTGGCAATAGTGGTTGTGTGCAGGACAGCGGCCCACTGGGTTGGTGGTTCAAATCCAGCAGCAGCTCTCCAGGAGCAAGGCTGAGCCTCCTACTCCCACCAGAGGGCAGTGATGCCCATTAAAAAAAGTGAAAGAAGAAAGAAAAGTTTAAATAGATAAATTTCCATAGCGCAATTGGAAAACTACAACTCAATTCACTAATCAATACTAACATAATGAACTCAAATATAAGAAGGATGAAGAAAAGACCAGCCAGTACTTCCTTCTGTTGGCATAGGGTCGTTATGTGTCAGAACCAATTTGATGGCACCTAACAACAATAACAATAATAAAACAGCACATTGAAAGACTCAGGATTGTTCACCTCAAGAATGATACATTGCTCCAGAACAAAGAAGAAAAAAACCACACAGGGCTGAGCCCCGGTGGCGTAGTGGTTGTGCACGGGACTGCGGCCCACTGGGACGGAGGTTCAATTCCAGCAGTGGGGCTGGGCCTCCTCCTCCCACCACCTGACGGCGGTGATGCCTTAAAAAAAAAAAACCCCACACGATCTTATCTACAACTAAAAAAAATGTCAAGACCATTATTGATTTTTAAAACACAGCTCAATAAAACCTGCAACAATTACTTCTACCAGATGATATATATTACCTCAATCAAAAGCACGTGCCCACTATTAATTCTACAGTTTAATCAAGTATTTAAGTTACAGTTGACATAGCTAAATATAAAAGTCAAAGGTAGAAGATTAAGAAAGGAAGTTAAACAGCTACAAATTGGAAAACTCAAAAGTAATATGAACCATAGCAGAATCTGGTAAGGCAGTGTGATATAAAGTCAAATTACTTAAAACGGACATTCCCTGGTGTTCCCCAACCCTCTTAAAAACACACACACACACACACACACACACACAATCAAATGAGAAGTTGGGGCTGAGCCCTGGTGGCATAAATGGTTGAGTCCGGGACTGCCGCCCGCGGGGCTTGGCAGTTCAAATCCAGCAGTGGCTCTCAGAAGAGGCACTGGGTAGCGCCACGACCACCAGAGGCAGTGATGCTCCCCCCCAAAACAAAAACAAAAACAAAAAATATATATATTCAAATTAGAAGTTAATATATTTCAGGTTTATTAATTTTTTTTTTTACTTGTGACATCCAGGTTTGGATTCACAGCAATCCAATATAGAACAGAATCTAAGCGCATCCAGTCCTACACCGCACTTGCACCCACTGCGGCAGCCACTGGGTCCCTGAGGGTCTTCTCTCTTTTCCTGACCCCCTACCAAGAGTGTCCTTTCCCAGATGTTGGAACACATCCAAAGCAGGAAGTACAAGTCTCAGCTCAGTGCTCTTATTTCTAATAAACATTTTGGCTGTTCTTCTTCCAATACAGATCTGTTTGTCAGAAGAACAATATTCTTCCCCAGTTCCATAATTCTAATACGTCAATTCCCTTAATCCTCCTTATTCAGTGCGTGGAGATTTAACATGAGTAAGAGGCAAGGAAAAACATAATGACCTGCGGTCAGGTGCACTTTAGTCCTTTCAATGCAGTATTGCTCTTTAGCACCTTAAAGAGGTCTTTTGCGGCAGATCTGCCCATTGCAACACGTTGTCTGATTTCTTCACTGATACTTTCATGGGTCTTGATTATGTATCCAAGTAAACTTAAATTGTTGACAATTTCAAATTTTTTCTGTATTTATTATGATTTTGTCTACTGGTCCAGTTGTGGGGATGGCTTGTTTTCTATACACGTCAATTTAAAAAAAAAATCCTCAAAACTGAACCAATAAGCAACATCATGATAAATGGGATCTTGAAGTTGCTAAGGATTTACGTTTACTGGCTCTACAATGGATACCCATGAAAACCTTAAGAAATCAAAAGATATATTACATTAAACAAATCTGCTGCAAATAACCTATTAAAAAGGGAAGACCTAAAAAGTAAAGATGTCCCTTTGAGGAGGAAACTGTGCCTGATCCAAACTATGGTCTTTTTAATGGACTTTTGGTCTTTGTATGGTCTTTAAAAAATGTGAAAATGGGCAATAAATAAAGAAAAAATAACACTGGATGCATTTATATTATGATGCTGTCAAAGAATCCTGAATAGACTATGGACTGTCAGAAGAAGAAATAAAGCTGTATTGGAAGAAGTACAGGCAGAATACTCCTTCAAACAAGGATGGTGAGGTAGCTCACCACATGTACTTTGGACATAAATCAGGAGGAACCAGTCTACTTTATATTATGCTTTGGTAGAGGGTAAGTGAAAATAATTAAGATATTCAATGAGATGGACTGACAATAACATAACTACAACAATAGGCTTGAGCCCCCAATAGTATGATTTAAAGAAAATAAAAACTAACGTTTAAAAAAAACCAGTGGGCTCAAGCAGAACAATGATGTGAGCACAGTGCAATATCCGACAGTGTACTGCTCAGTTGTACACTGGACTGCCATGAGGCAGAACTGACTTGGCAGTACACAACAACAACAAATATTATGTAACTAATAGATATAAGAAACACATTTTTTTTTTTTTTGAGCATCACTGCTCTCCGGTGGTGGGAGTAGGAGGCCCAGCCCCACTGCTGGAATTGAACCTCCGTCCCAGTGGGCCGCAGTCCCGTGCACAGCCACTACGCCACCGGGGCTCAGCCCAAGAAACACATTTTTAAAGCCTGTTTTTCTTTCTTTTTTCCAAAGAAATCCATAGTGAATATCTAACAGTGGGCACAGAAACAACCTTATGGTTACAAAACAAGAACTGTCAACCCCAAATTAATGTCCTCAGCCAGATTTGAACAGATAATAATACACAAAATGATTATGTAGGTCTCTGTATAAAAAATTTATATATAATATGAAAATGTTAACAAATGTTTAAAAATAAAGAATACCTTGAGGCTGAGCCCCGGTGGCGTAGTGGTTGTGCACGGGACTGCGGCCCACTGGGATGGAGGTTCAATTCCAGCAGTGGGGCTGGGCCTCCTACTCCCACCACCGGAGAGCAGTGATGTCTCTCCCCCCACCCCCAAAAAAAAAAAAGAATACCTCTGAAGTACAAGCTTATCAAAAATGTCCATTTTTCTCCCTAGTGTGAAAGTAGATACACAGATAGAAAACAACAAATATGGTAACAATAGTCTATGATCCAAGAAAATATCTTTTACAGTAACTCACTTAAAACTTTAGTTGCTGATTAAATGTTTTAAGCAAAGTGAAATGTATCCTTCTCTATAGTCTTTCATCTCCTATTTAAAGTTTCCTATTTAAAGTTCTATAAGAAAAGTTATATAACATTCTTTTCAAAACTTTCTCTGTGGGGTTTACAATTAACTTTACCAGAAGAATTTGGTGGTACTCCTTCATTCCTCTATAATCCTGAAATGTACCCAATGACTGAAGTAGTTTTGTCACCTAAGAGGGAGCCACATCTGACAGATTACACTAATGAGGTGATTCCAGTTGGAGCAGGCTATTGCAGAGAAACTCACCATATATGTAATCAGCTGAACTCAATCATTCCCATGTAATGAGACCCCCACATCCCAAAAGCTCAATAACAAATACATGTGGGAGGGTATCATGTCCTTTCGGGGAACATGAAACCTCCACCTTGGTAAACTCATTTATGTCCTATTTGCTATAATGAAACGGTAATCACAGGACAGCGTATTTCCTGCAGTCTGTGCAGTGGCCTAGAAATTATTGAACCTGAGAGACTAGTGGAGGCGAGGCGCATCAGTACTGAGAGGGACCCTGGCACTGGCATCCTGAGCGGTAGCAGAACCCATGGATTTCTACTCAGCCTATCCGAAGTGAAAGTGTCACGGGCTGCACATGGGATCCAAACATGCAGATGGTGTTTAAGGGTTGTGCAGCCTCTGCAGTCTGAGGCACTGTATGCGCTAATATACTTTTTGGGGGCTGAGCCCCAGTGGTGTAAGTGGTTGAGTGCGGGACTGCAGTCCACAGGCTTGGCAGTTCAAATCCAGCGGCGGCACTCAGGAGCAGCACTGGCTAGGGCCCACGACTACCAGAGGGCTGTGATGCACCCCCCGGGCCCCTGCAAAAAAAAACTTTCTTTTTTGTTGTTTTTGAAACAATATACTTTCTATTTATTTATAGTTAGTGTTCCCTTTCTTACAATATAAACTCCATGGTAACAGAGGTCCTATTGGTTTTGTTCAATGTTTTATTGAGGTGACTGGCATAGAGACTAGCATAGAGACAGGCTCACAGTGGTCACATAGGAGATATCTGCTAAATAAATAGAAGAATGAACATACTTTCAGGTAAATGCAAAAGAAGAAAGTAACTAAATCAGTAAGCTGAATAGTTATAATACGGAATAAAGAGCGGAACCCCAAAACCACTTCTTTCAAAGAGAAGAAAAACAGAAAAGATGAAAAAAAATGACAAAAAAGATAAATTATTTTACTAATCCCAGCTAAGAAGTAACATCACAAGGACATGTCCCTTCCCAGGGAGGTGGCATATTTCCTGTGGTGCTGGTTTCCTCTTGCCCAAATGCCTTTACTCACCTAAGTATCGTCTTCTTCCTTTCCTCATATCCTCCCAGGGCTCTTTTCCTTGCTCCAGTAAGAAAATCACGTCTGGTTTAGAAATGAAACATTCCGCTTCTATAGAAAGACATGTAAGATGATGTAGAAATAAAAATTATGGTAAAAATTACTTTGATTTAGTCTTGGTTAGATTTGCAATAAACTACAGACTAAATCTTTAGGACAAAGAAGGGCATGATAGATAAAAAGCATTTTCACTAAGATCACATCATATAAAGATAGAAGGAAAGAGGTTTTACTTAATTTGTATTCACACAAGTATCCTTGAGAATCAAGGGTTGTCATTGAGAACAGATGGCTTGTTCTTACTTTGAAGTTGTGTGGCCGTGGACAAATTACTTTTATGCTTCATTATCCCATAAAAAGGGGATAGCAATAATATCTATTTTATATGGTTGATTGAAAAACTAAAAAGTTAAAATAGGGGGAAGAAAGGGGAAGAAATGGGAGCTGATATCAGGGGCTCAAGTGGGAAGAGAATGCTTTGAAAATGATGATGGCATCACATGTGCAAATGTGCTTGACACACTGGGGGAATGTATGGATTGTGATGAGATGTAAGAGTCCCCAATAAAAGTATTTTATAAAGAAGGCGAGAAATCGCTACCTGCCATTAAGTCACACTTTAAGGAAACAAAAGTTTGAGCTTTAACTACAAACAAAAAACAAAAACTCAGAACAGTGCTTGTACTACAGAACAGTATATATGAACAAAATTATTGATATTGTTATCTTGTGAAGGAAAAAAAGCGCTTAGGCATTTACAAGGAGCCCCAGTAGGTTAGACACCGGGCTGCTAAGTGAAAGGGCTACATTTTAAAACCCATCAGCTGTGCCATAGTGAAAGAGGAGGCACTTCCTTTACATAAAGGCTTAAAATTGGGCTAAGCCCCGGTGACGTAGTGGTTGAATGCGGGACTGTGGCCCACTGGGTTGGTGGTTCAAATCCAGCAGGAGCAAGGCTGGGCCTCCTACTCCCACCAGAGGCAGTGATGCTCCCCACCCCCTCAAAAAAAAAAAAGACTTAAAATCTCACAAACCTTATGGTGTAGTACTAACTGTCCTACTGGGTCCTTAAGAGTTTGAATTGACTTCATGGCAGTGAATTTTTTTAAAGACATTTTCTGCTATTTCGTAAGACAATTATAAATGTTAAATGAAAAGTTCTAGAGCTTGTATCTTTTAATCACAAAAGTAGGTAAAAGGGAATATATTTATTTAAAAATAGAAATATGTTCTCTTGAATTGTAAAGAAACCTTGTTTCAACTTACCATTACATAAATTACATGTATTCTTGGAATAGAGAAAAATAAGAACACAAGTCTTCCTATTTTCCTTACAGATATATAAAAGTAACCAAATATCTATAAAAATTATGAGCTCAAACAATAAGTAAAGCCTGTTTTGTTTTTTATAATGGTTAGGTCAGAAATCACTCAGAGTTCAAATCCAGCCTTTTCATTATTAAAGAAAGCTTGAAAGCCACTAAAGATAGAGAAGAATAAAACCATTTCTTTGAAAAGAAGATGTAGAAATGTGTCTAGGCTTTTTAGAGACATTCCTAAAAATTCCAATGTGTGATAATTAGGTTTTATGTCAACTTGGCTGGGCCAGGATTCTCAGCAGTTTGACAGTTGAGGCTCCCCCTTTGATGTGAACTAACAAAACATAATCAATCAACTCTGTGCTGGAATTTGCAGCCACGCAGTCGTGAGGAGATTAGGATGAAATGCAATTATAAGAAGTTCCTATGGGACTTTGGCCTGCACCTGTTTAAGCACTTTGGGAAGGCAGGGCCCTTCTTACTAGCCTGAATCCTGCATCTGTCTCACACAGCTCTGTTCTTTGGATCAGAGCCAGCGGCTTGCACACTGCCTACGGACTGGGAATTCTCAGTGGTTTGTCATATTGCCTGGCACCCTTGAATTCATTTGACGCCGAAGTCACAAACCTGGCTTGCTGAACATGTATTCCTTCACCTCTGCGTCCATCAACCTGGCCTTCCTACTTCCAGGTTTATTAGCCCCGGCAGCTCTATGAGTCAAGAAAAGCCTTCTGCTAGCATTTGACTCATAGACTTGAAAAGGATTGGACTTACCTGCTTCTGTAACAATGTGAGCCAATTCTTGAAATATATTTCATTCTTTAAATGCACATATATAACTCACTGGTTTTGGTTCTCTAGAGAACCTAGCTTAATACAATGAAAGAATTGATATTTCACAGGACCTTACCCAAGGAAACCAAGTTGCTATAGTTCTCCAACATCACATCTCTGTACAAGTCTTTCTGTTCCAAGTTCAGGTATTCCCATTCTTCCTGAGAGAAAACTATGGAAACATCACTGAACATCACTGATGCCTGAAAAGATAAACTTATGTCAAAAAACCGAAATCAGAGAAAATATGTTTTAAAATGAAAAAGATGAGGAGATAGTGCAGGAAGAAAAAGGAGCATAAGCAAACAAACAGGCTTGGGGGAAGCCTACAGCACAGTGAATTCAGAAATCTGTGTGTCTGACGCAGAAGGCCTCCTGCAGACTCTGGAAGGATGCCTTCAATTGTCCACACATGTCTGAGATAGAAAAAAAGAATCAGTTTTCCAATTAGATGAAATACTGTATATAATAACCTCCTCCCTGGGGGATGGACGTCAGACAGTCTAAGACATGACAAAATAATAACTTATAAATTATCAAGGGCTTGTGAATGAGAAGGGGTGGGGAGTGAGGGGGAAAATGAGGAGCTGATACCAAGGGCTAAGTAGAAAGAAAATGTGCTTGACACATGATGTATGTATGGATTGTATTAAGAGTTGTATGAGAGGGCTGAGCCCCGGTGGCATAGTGGTTGTGCACGGGACTGCGGGCCACTGGGCTGGAGGTTTGATTCCAGCTCCACAGAGCAAAGGCTGGGCCTCCTACTCCCACCACCTGAGGGCAGTGATGCCCCCCCCAAAAAAAGAGTTGTATGAGTCCCAACAAAATGAGTTTTAAAAGAAAAAAAATAAAGAAATACTGTACACAAGCCTTCTGGGTGCAATATGTTTGACTCATAAATTCTCAAAAAGTGAGTTTTCCCCCAATTCTCCCTTAAGAAACAAATTTTGAAGTTAAGTTTCTCTCTAAAATTCCTGTCTCAGAAAAGAATCCAAAAGACAGACAATTAAAGTTGAGTTAGAGTTCATATGCAGTTTTCCCTTTTATAACAAACTCATTAATGAAATGTAAAAAAAACTCCCATATTTAAATATTTCAGTGGGACAAAATCCCCAAGGCCCTCCTCAATTCTGAGAATCTTCAATAATCTATGACTTAAGTGTTTGGTTGATCTTACCTGATCCAAATGGCTAAGATGACATGGTAGAACAGGACATACTGCTCAACTACAAGTGAAATATTTAATGGTCGGGCTACCATTTAATTCTGGGGCTACCCAGAGAGCTCAGATTCTTTTGTATGTAATCACATCCCTACACAGTCCTAAAATAAAAAAGCACGCGGTCTCATCATATACTGAGACTGAGAATACCAACAACAAATCCTATATCACAGAGCTGAAAATTTCAAGCTGGAAGAGTTCAGAGTTTTCCTAGGAGTGGTCACATGGATCCACTCTCTCATCAAGCCCTAAGAACTGATTAAACATCTACGTCAAAGGCGCTCATTTCTGTTCCACCATTGTTCTTGGCAGAAAAATGAGGACAGGCTATGTATAGCTTATCCCCACTGGATTTGATGGGGCCGACAGGAAGTTTCTGGATAAAGGAATACTGACAGAACCTAAACATAACAGTCTTTCCAGTAGGAAAAAGAAACAGTAACTTACAAGGGCCATGGTAGAGAAATTCAAGAACTGGTCAGGTTTCCTGAATTTTAATTTGCCTGCAGAAGCACAGCATCCACAAAAGGCACAACTAAGGAGAGAAAAAGGAAGTCATGAGATCTCTGAGACTTTAAAAAACCCACAAGCACTGCCATCAAGGGGACTTCAACTCCGAGCAACCGCACCGGACAGAGTACAGCTGCCTCCTGAGGTTCCCAAGGTGTGGTCTTAAAGGAGCAAACCGTACTCTCTCACACTAAGCAGCTGGTAGCTTCCAACCGCCAGCCTTCGCCCTGCCAACCACATGAACCACTGCATCACCAGGGCTCTGGAGTGTAAATTATTAAGCAAACATGGCAAAGATTAAGTACATCTGCCAAAATACTATTAATAATTTCATCTGAGTGACTGGGAAAACCATGGATTCACATATAAGAGCAACATTCAAGCATTAGCTACAGGTGTTCCGCATATTATTTTTATTTTTATTTTTTTTTAATTTTTTTTGGGGGGGCATCACTGCCCTCAGGTGGTGGGAGTAGGAGGCCCAGCCTTTGCTCCGCGGAGCTGGAATCGAACCTCCATCCCAGTGGGCTGCAGTCCTGCGCACAACCACTACGCCACCGGGGCTCAGCCCCAGGTGTTCCGCATATAACTCATCTGTTCACAGGAGCCGTATGCTGTTAGGCACCACTGAATCGGTTCCAACTCAGAGTCACTTTACGTATAGCAGAATGAAACATGGCCAGGGCCCATGCCAATCTCACCAATTGTTATGTTTCAGCCCACTGTTGTAGCCACTGTGACAAACAATCTCATGAGGAGCTTCATCTTTTTTGCTGCCTCTACCAAACATGATGTCCTTTTTCTTTTTCTTTTTTTTTATTATTTTAGGCATCACCGCCCTCAGGTGGTGGGAGTAGGAGACCCAGCCTTTGCTCCTGGGACATGATGTCCTTTTTCAGTGACTGATCTCTCCTGATAACATGTCCCAAAGTCTCACACCATGGTCACAATGAAGAAAACTTATAGATTCTATCATTATCCTCTTTTGAAAGATGTTACTATGATACCACGGGGTAAAAGAATTCATTTAAGCTTACCCAGTTACTATGTGATAAGTTTAGAATTAGAATCCTGGTGATTTTATTATAATTCCCAATATTTTTCACTATACTGAGGACCACATACTTTAAAAATGTGGCCTCACAACATCCCCTCACAGAGGGACTGCAGGGAGGAGAGGAGTCAGTCATGGTACAGTGTGGCAACAGTGAGGTATGCAACTTTCCTCTAGTTCTCAAATGCTCCCTCCACCCACTATCATGATACCGATTCTACCTTACAAATCCAGCTAGATCAGAGGATTTGCATTGGAGCCAGAAACATGGGGAATTCAGGATAGATGATCCCTTCAGGACCAGTGGTGGATGTAGTGATACCGGGAGAGTGGGGGGAAGGTGAAGTGGAAGGGGGGAACAAATTGCAGGGATCTACATTTGACCTCTCTGGAGTACGGACAGCGGAAAAGTGGGTGAAGGGACACATTGGACAAAGTACAATATGAAAAAGTAATAACAAGTTGTAAATTATTAAGGGTTCATGGGGCAGAAGGAGTGTACAGGGAGGGGAAATATGGGGAACTGGTACTGGGTGCCTAAGTGGAGGGAGGATGTTGCGGGGGTGATGATGGAAACAGGTATGCAAATGTGGTATGCATACAATTGACGTATGTATTGATCATGATGGGAGTTGTATGAGTCCCCCAATACAATGATTTATTTTTTTAAAAAGTTACAATCTTGGGAACTCACAGAAGCCATTCTGCCTGTCCTATAGGGTCCCTATGCGTCAAAGTTGACTTGATAGCAGTAAGCAGTTCTGGCTGACAGATATACAAAAATCAGTAAGTAAGTCAAAAGAGTATAATCCTATCCTCAGGATGTAAAACTTACATCCTTGAACCAATTTGGGGGGGGGGGCATTACTGCCCTCTGGTGGTCGTGGGAGCCACCCAGCCTTGCTCCTGGAGAGCTGCTGCTGGATTTGAACTGCCAAGCCAGTGGGCCGCAGTCCACTCAACCACTATGCCACCGGGGCTCAGCCCCTGAACTATTTTTTTTAATGTGGCTTCAAACAACCTCATGTTGTCGAATACTTCCGATTATGCCTCAAATTTCTACTACTACTCCTTTGAATACTTGTCCTTGTTGACACAAACTTCTCAACTAACAATCCTATCACAGTACATTAGACCCAAACCAGTTGCTGTTGATGTCAATGCATTGGTGACCCCATAGGAGTCAAGGTAGACCTGCATACAACATGGTTTGGTTTTCAGTGGCTAATTTTGGGAAGTAGATTGGCAGGCCTTTCTTCTTAGGCACAAAGAACATGAATTACCAACCTTTTGGTTAGCAGTCTAATACTATACACACTGCATTACCAAGGTACAAAGATAGGCCCTCAGAACTTCCAAAATTACTTGATTAATGTAAACTTTTTCCTTTCTTGACTTTATCATCAGACACATATACAACGAGAGCAATTTAAAGGTGTAATCTCGGGCTGAGCCCCGGTGGCGTAGTGGTTGTGCGCGGGACTGCGGCCCACTGGGACGGAGGTTCAATTCCAGCAGTGGGGCTGGGCCTCCTACTCCCACCACCGGAGAGCAGTGATGCCCCCCAAAAAAAAAAACAAAAACAAAAAAAAAAAAGGTGTAATCTCTTTTCCTAGTACCTTTTAGACCTACTATGGGATCACATACATCAAAGAAAAACCTCTTTCAGAGTCTCACAGGCCTGCTTGGATTCAACCAACAAACATCGAAAAGCCTGGAAGCCTTTACCACTGCACAATCATTATGATGGTAATGGTTGGCTTACGTGGTTTTCCTCAGTTCTCGTTCCTCTCTGCAGAATGTAGGAAGCATTCACATGGCAGAAACAAGATTACACGTCAAAGTAAATTTTTGAGTGAAAGTAAAGTTTTTGATAGTGCATTCTCACAGACAAATTTATGGGCTCTCTGTGGAAAGCATGGATAGCCAGCTGGAGAGAACAGATGAGGAGGGGTGGTGGAAGTGAAAGTGGACGAGAACACGCCATCTCCAGAACAAATGGAGAGACATGTGGAGAGACCAGGTAAGAAGGATGGTGGAACCGAAAAAGGGGGAAATGTGCACCTCCAGAAAGAAAAGATAAGGAGCACAAGAGGCACTCAAAGGAGTGGCTTGAGGCTTCTTTGCTTTTACAGCCACCCTCCCTGCCCGGTCCCCTCCCTCATCCACTTGCAGGGTGTGCTTGTGAATATCGGTGGATTCTTAGTGGCTGTGCTCAAGCACGTGCCGCACAGAGCGTTGCAGGCTCCTACTGAGAGAGCCCAGGGACATGCCTGTGCTTTGGGTCCTTGACAGCACATGCCTTTCCACGGAGCCTTCTAATACGTTCCTGATTTTTTAGGAAGGATCCGTTCCTTTACAAGCATGGCGAGTTGTTCTTTACTGGTTGGGCCTTTAGGGGACAACTCCCCTTTCCCTACCTTTCATGTCTCTCAGTATTCTGGCTGACCACCCAGCTGGGAGAGTGTACAGAAGCTCTGAGATGACGTTAATTCTCATCAGAATCACTCCCATTGCTTTCCTCCATGACTTCACTGCTTATTTTCTTCTGTGTGACAATCCACTTTAAAGGACTGGATTCAGGTCCCTGTGCTATCAGACAGTAACATATCTATTTATTGAAAACTTCCATGAGACAGACACAGATTTTTTTTTGGGGGGGGGGGTGTGCATCACTGCCCTCTGGTGGTCGTGGGAGCTACCCAGCGCTGCTTCTGAGAGCCGCCACTGGATTTGAACCACCAAGGCCGGGGGCCACAGTCCCACACTCAACCACTTATGCCACCGGGGCTCAGCCCCAGACACAGATTTTATATACAATAACTTTATTCTCAGGATAGCTCCATAGTATAACTCTCCTCAGGGGCATTTTCTTAGAATTCCGCAGGAATGGGCCAAGTGAAAGGGTCTTGGTGGGTCAGTGGTTAAGTTAGTGGCTTGCTTATCAAAAGTAGGGCAGTTTGAACCCACTAGTCACTCGGCAAGAGAGAGATGTGGCAGTTTGCTTGCAGATTTACAGCCTTGGGAGCCTATGGAGGCAGTTCTACTCCGTCCTATAGAATTGCTAGGAGCCAGAGTCCATGGCAACGGGATTCGAAAAAGAAGGAGTGCTAAGATCCAGGCCTTCCAGAGAGCCCCGCCTCGCTGGCGGCAATGAGGGCTCATCCCACAACCACATCTGCCCCCATCAATCACCACCACAGGCAAATAAATACCCTGAGGAAACTGGGAGTCCTCCCAGAAACCACCCCGTAGGGGTATTTTCAGGATTGTTCTATCATCTTAAGGCCGTGATTCTCAACCTCTGGGTCACGACCCGTTTGGGGGTGGAACGACTCTTTCCAGGGGTCGCCCCGTTCGTAAAAGTAGCAAAATGACAGTGATGAAGTAATTTGGTGGTTGGGGGGTCATCACCACATGGACTGTATTAAAGGGTCGCGGCATTAGGGAGGTTTAGAACCAGTCTTCAAGCGTCTTCCCTGCGAGTTCAACTCTCTGGGGTCCGCTCCTCTCTGCAGCGGGGCTCCCGGGGGCAAGAGGGCAGAGGGCCTGGCTGTGAGGCTGCGGTCCGAGTTGCGCTCCCATGGCCAACGAGAGCACGGCTCCCACAAACGGACGGCTGCGTCCGGTTCTGCACAAGTTCTGCACACAGGCCGGGCCGGACCGCACACCGCGAGGATCGCATTCCCACACTCCGGTGCCGCCACGCCCACAAGCCGCCGCGCCGCGCCGCGCCCACGCCCCCGCCCCGGCGTCGTCACGCCCCGTGCTCGGACCCCCCCCCCCGGTCACGGTCACTGTCCTGCCTCACCGCGCGGTCAGCCCCGCGGGCTCACCTGGGGCGCCGGGACAGACACGTGGCGGCAGCGGGGGGAGGAGGAGCCCCGCAGCCCAGGAGCGAGGGCCCGTCCCGGAGGCCCGGCGTCCGCGCGGGGCAGGCCGGGAGCGCGCGAGTGCGCATGCGCCGTCATACCCCGCCGGCGCAGGACCGCGCTAGCTGCAAAGTGAGCTCAGGAGCTCGCGCTGGCCACCCGCGAGGGCAGGGGTTCCCGAAGCAGCAGGCGCGGGGTCTGTGGGGCCCGGGGCAGCGCTGTGACACTATGCGGCTGTCTGCGCGGCGACTGATTTTAGTGCGTGTGGGTGGGGAGGGCTTGCGGGCTTAACACTGTTTGCGAGCAAGATGGAAGGCCCGTGTTGGCCTTGACGTGGGTCGACTGAACGCAAGAGATTATCTCTGAACGTGCCTGTAACTGACCCCGACGGAGTTGATGCATTCGCGTTCCTTGTGAAGCCTTCCCAGGGAACATGAAAAGCTGGTTAACGCTAAGTGGACACAAATCTTTCACTCTGCTCAAATCAAAAATAGGAGGAAGTACCATCTTCTCGGATATTTTAGTGGATTTGGTCCAAATAAACGGGTTTCTTCCCCTAGAAAATTTTTTACTTTAATTTTTATTATTTTTTTAATAAATCATTTTATTGGGGCGGTCATACAACGCCTATCATGATTAATATGTACATCAACTGTATGCAGACCACTTTTGTCATCATTCTTGAAACATCTTCCCACTACCTAGGCCCCCAGTACCAGCTCCCCGTATTGCTCCTCCCCCATGAACCCTTACTTTACAAATTATCATTACTTTGTACACTGGTCCAATGTGCCCCTTCACCCACTTCCCCATTGTCTGTTCCCCAGAGAGGAGGCCCTATGTAGATCCCTACAATAGGTCCCCACTTTGCCTAGAACATTTTTGTTTTTTGTGTGTGGGCATCACTGCCCCCTGGCAGGAGTAGGAGGGCTAGCCTTGCTACTGGAGAGAGGCTGGTGGATTTGAACCACCAACCCTAAGGGCCGCAGTCCCGCACACAACCACTATATCACCAGGGCTCAGCCCCATAGAACATTTTTAAATCACAGGTTTATTGAGGAAAATCCAAATGAGCAATTAAAAAAAAAACTTTCAAAGCAAAACTGTACTTAAAAGATCTTACAGCAAATTCCTGATTTGCTTCTGCATCAGATTCCCAGAAGTGGGCTTTTCCTCTTGCATGGGGTTGTTAACCTCAAGGTCTATGGTTTAACCCTGTTAATCTATTTCAAAAACATGAGACTCTGCTCCTCTAAAGATTTAGTCTTAGAAATTGTACTCAACCCTGCTGTGTTTGTCATTATTTGCAATCGACTTAGTGGCAGTTGATTTGTTTGGTTATGTCCATAAAATTTAATATGGAAACAGTATAGTAAGAGCAGACTGCCCATGGTTAGGGAGTCAGGTAACTGGGGCCCTGGATAAGAAACACTTCTCCCTTTGTTCAAGGAGGACAAGAATCAACATTTATGGTATAAATTCACCCCGACATCTAAGTATGAAACTAAAATGTCAGTATAAAGTCATAACTTTATATTTTACCCTTGCCTTTGTTAAAAAGTAAAACCATGCATTGATTCAAAGCAATATTTGAAGTGTTGTGCTTGAATCAACAATTTTTAAAAATGGAAGTAACCTTCTTTTGAATGAGAAGTCTTCTAGAGAATGGGTACAAGTTTGCTTAATGAACAAGTTTCCAGGTACTTAATGATTAGAATTAGAGACTTCTGAAAATTTTGTTATGAGTCCTCTTGAAACTAAAATTTTGAAAAGCCAAGAGGTTGGTTGGTTTTTATTAAACCACAAGGAAATGGCTTCGGTCATTGACTGTTCTTCCAACAGAAAATAAGTTCACTAGCAACTTTGGTTGGAAAAACACCTGTGGTCAGAACTTTTTTAATTTCGTGAACAGGTAAACAGGAAATAAAGTAAATATTTGTTTTTAGTAAAAAAACGTATTTCACGCCTTTTACTTATAATCATGTTTTTCTAACAGGAAATTCTGGTTCCTCATATTTGTGTATCCTATATTAATTAGTTAAATTATTTAACACTAGCTGAGCCCCAGTGGTGTAGTGGTTGTGCGCAGGACTGCGGCCCACTGGGATGGAGGTTCAATTCCAGCTCCACAAGAGCAAAGACTGGGCCTCCTACTCCCACCACCAGAGGACAGTGATGCCACCCCCCCACGCAAAAAAAAAAAAAACCAAAAAATTTTTAACACTAATATGATTACTAACAAATGTAATAAAATTTGGAATGCTGTTCTTTAAGGCTCAGCAAACTATAACCTATAGGCCAAATTAAACCTGCTCCCTATTATACAAGTTGGTGCCTAGATAATAGCTTTTCCAAAGCTAGCCAGCAATTCAGCAGATGAGGTTTCATTACATACAGTGCCGGTAACTTGTATGTTCCCTGACATTTGTTACAAATAGGTTCATTTAAGCCTTGTGGTTGGAAGAGCCGTTTGCTGCATTGTTACATTTTCAGGTCTAGACTAACTGGGCCATACTCAACACTGCTGCCATGAGCAGGTTACTTTAGGGTAAACTGTCCATCAGGGCTGGCAGGCCAAAGCATTCTCTTCAAAACCTTTAAGAATTTACAATAGGGGGTAAAAAAAAAAACACCCCCTAGAGTATTTGGTCTTTGTCCTTTACTTCCTAAGAGATGATTTTTTTGGGGGGGGGGGGGGGGCATCACTGCCTTCTGGTGGGAATGGGCGGCCCAGCCTTGCTCCTGGAAAGCTGCTACTGGATTTGAACCGCCAAGCCAGTGGGCCACAGTTCCGCACTCAACGACTACGCCACCAGGACTCAGCCCGAGATAATTTTTTTATTGCTGTAGGTTCTAGTTAGTTATTTCTTTACTTGTAGTGTTGTGGTTACATAATGCCATGCCAGCTTGATATAGAAGTAAAAGGGTGACATGTCAATCACTCTTAGTAGATGTACACAATTACGTGTTCTGGAATCCCCATTTTTCACAATGATATCTATAATGAAATACCAAATGCCCACATGTAACTAATACAGCAGTTAAATATCTAATACTAAACCAGAACAAGGGAGGGAGGGCTAAGTAGAAGGTCTGAACTTTTGATTTTGAGCAAGTGGTTTGTCTTGGGATACTTGAAAACAGGAAATGTCTGGTCTCATTAGAAAAAAACCCTTCCTATAACTAGAATTTAGAGAGCCAATGTGTAGACATCTTAGTATGCCTCCTTGTACACTCAATGCGTGGAAGTGGAGGAGCGGCAATTAAAAGACAAACTGAGTTCGAAGTGGTTTCATTGGCATCCACTGACTTAACCCCTAAAGGCTAAAGAGAAACTGGTCTGAAATACAGGAGGGTGTGTGGCCTCCCAAGTGTCACGTGGTACTCACTTATCTAGCTTGGATGTCTGGGGATGAGCTATTAAGAATACAACTTAAGAAAAAGAACGTTTGACACCATACCCACTACAATCAAGTTCACTACAATCAAGTTAATTCCAGCTCAGGATTTCTGAAGCTATAAATCTCTAGGAGGGAGGGGAAGGATAGCCTCCTCTTGCTTCAATGCAATGGCTTGCTCTGGATTGGAGATCAGGGAATTAAAGACTCTTCAGAGTACTGGTTAGGGACTGGCAATTTAAAATTGGGTACCTAACATGGGGTTGGCGTTCATGGTTTATGGGTGTGTTCACAGTTAAAATGATTGGGAAGAGAAAGTTAATCCTTAGGTATGAAAGGGTCAGTGCCTGCAGTGCTGTCAATTATAGTATGGTCCTTCTAGTAGTCTGTCAATCTCACCACGTGATTATGCAAATGTGATGTGCCGTAGTAGTTCACCAAGGGGATTGCATACCTTTCTAAGACTATAAGGTGCACGGCATCCTTGTAAGGTGAGACTATATGAATAAGGGCTATGGCTCTTAACAAAGGGACTGATTAATTTGCCTTTCTTTTGTTTATTGACTTGATAGCAGTGAGTTTTCTTAGAGGTGGAGAGATTGTACTATCATCTAAAAAGTTCTGAGTAAAATATTTGTTAATGTTCATACTTACAAGAAAGGTAACATAAGCCCTGGTGGAGAAATGGATTACACAGATATAGCTAAGTCTAATGTACTACTGTATGTAAGGTCTATGTGCGTATTCACCACTTATGTTGGTGGAAAAATGTTGCAATGGATGTCGTTGGACTTGCAAAATTCTATCATGCTATCTCTAATGCTGTTTTATAAATATATATAGCTACAGAACTTTTACTTCCCCAAAAATCAGTTTCTGAGCTGAGCCCCGGTGGCATAAGTGGTTGAGTGCGGAACTGCAGCCCACGGGCTTGGCGGTTCAAATCCAGCAGCAGCTGGGTAGCGCCCACGACCACCAGAGGCAGTGATACCCACAAAAACAAAACAAAAGAAAAATCAGTTCCCATAAATTTTTTTGGGGGGGCGGGCATCACTGCTCTCCGGTGGTGGGAGTAGGAAGTTCCCATAAATTTTTGTGCTGACTTTTCCTCCAACTGAGTGCTTGGAAGCCACTGTTTAGAGACCTTGTTTTTGAAGTTACCCAAGACTAAGACAAGAGTTTAACTAATCACAGAAACATATTTAAACATGTTTTGCTTAGAATAAACTCATGTATCAACTAGAACCCCAGGACCAATCCTTTATTTTTCCGTATATATCAGTTCCCAATTGATATGCTTGAGGTTTTCTTAGGATTCACCATCACCACCTCCCACCCCCATTACAGTGATGCTGATGGACGCTACCCCTTAGCGATCTTTGTATCCAGTTGTTTTTTACTGATATAAAAAACAGCAAATATCTGATACACAGAAGTACTGAAAGACAAATGTCTGTCTGGGTACTGTGCATGAGTGTGGTAGTTACATAATCTCCTGTGAAGGGGTAGTCTAGCATGCCAATCAGGTCACAACCTGATGATGCCTCCTTGTGGGTGTGGTCTTCTCATGAAGATTCTGGAAACTTTCTCATTGGAGAAACTCTCTCTGCTTCACCTTCCTGTTGAGAAGTCAGACTCAGAGAACCAGAGAAGCCAGCACTGGACTGGATCCACAAAACTTTTCACCCACCATCGGGTGGATGGATCTTCCTGCATTGGGCATCACTGTAAGTGCTGTGTGAATCTGAAGAGGAATTTATATGGACTAGTATCAGACTTAAGGACTTGATCTGGACTGGGCTTGGATGTTTTCTCAATATAAAATTGGTCTTGGATATAAAGCTCTCTCTTAAATATGAGGTCTATGGGTTGGCTTCTCTAGTCAACCTGGATTAGCACAATGACAAAACATCAGAAGGAAACCACCAGTGCTCAACAGGGGTGGTCATACTATAGCAAACACAAGAAAGCATTTTTAAAAACTACTAAAAAAAACCGGGCTGAGCCCCGGGGGCGTAGTGGTTGTGCGCGGGACTAAGGCCCACTGGGACGGAGGTTCAATTCCAGCTCCACGGAGCAAAGGCTGGGCCTCCTACTCCCACCACCTGAGGGCAGTGATGCCAAAAAAAAAAACTATGTTCACAGAGTGGAAAACATGCTTTGACAATAAGATGGCTTTCATTTTGTAAAAATCAGAATAAGCCATCCTCAAATAGGGTTATTTGTTTCATATATTAAAGTATCTTAAAAATGAAGGGTTTTAAGTCCATGATATAAGTTATATAAAACGTAGATTCAAGTTAATATTAGGTTTACTTAACAAGCTTCACTTTCATTCACTTAGAAAAGTGAAAATGAAGAACCAAAGAGACAAAGGAAAAATGAAAAATGAAATTCATAACTGCATTTCAGCATGAACATACATAGATGAAAAATGATTGAATACAAAATTGATTACCTGAAATGTGAGCCCCTCCCTACTTCACAAGGTTTTTTTAAGACATTAGAAAGGTGCCACAAACACATTCATTTTCAATGCTTTGCATAGTTTAAGTTACCTGAAGTCAATAAAATGAGCTCTTATTAAAATTTCTAAAATGCACTGTAGCCAGAAGGTGTTTTTTTCCTTAAATTTCCCATGCTAAATAAACAGATATTTCTAATTTATTCTATTTTGGATTACTATCAAGATTAATTCTTTGATGCTACATATTATCTCGAGCTGTAATTAAACGTCCTGTTTTAGTTAGCTAATGATGCTACCACAACAAAAAGTACAAGTCTGTGAGTTTAACAAATTTACTCTCTCACAGCTTGAAGCTTTAAGTCTGAAGTCAGAGAACCAACTTGAGGCAGATTGACTTTTTCTTTCGACTCTGGAGGAAGGTGCTTGTCTTTCAGCTTCAGCTTCCTTGAAGGTAGCTCTGTGTGACTGGCGTCTGTCTTATCCCATGCCTGCTTCACTCAGTTAATTTGTTTATTTTTGATCAAGCCTACACTAATCCTGTCCCATTAACAGAGCAAAAAAATCCCATTCCCAAATGGGATTATAACCACTGACACTGAAGGTAAAGACTTAAATACATTTTGGGCACACAATTCAATCAAGAGCATTCCACCTTTCAGTATCCCCAAATCCATACCATTCTCACATACAAAGCACATTCATCCTATCACTAGAAAACCTAACCAGACCCACTATTGATTTCAACCATAGCAACCTTTATAGGGCTTCTGAAGCTTTAAGTCCTGACAGGTAAGTCCCCTACTCTGTGGACCAGCAGGGGGATTTTGAATCAATGACCTTGCCATTTAGAGACCAAACCTTACCCAACTGTACCAGCACCCTATCACATCATCTCAAAAATCTTAACTTGTAAATATCAACTCATCTTCTAAATCATAGAAATCAAATATGGGTAGAGCTTTGGGCTTTAGTTCATCCTAGAGCAAAAACCCCTTTTCATCTGTAAACCTGTGAGATCTAGAGTACAGGCTGTTTCCAAAGTACAATGGGGAAACAGGTCAGAGATTTATATTATAAATGAGAAAAACTGGAGGGAAAGAATTTACGTTAGCTCTCCATGCTTGACCATTGAGATCATCTGGGCAATGGTTCCTCTCGTTCTCCAACCTCTGGGTGTTGCCTTCTCACTTCAGACTTTAAGCTCCATCTTCTAGGAACACTAGGTGTCAACTTGGTTTTGTGTAGCCCAAAGCTCCTACTTCATCTGAGAAGCAACCCCACCCTCTAAGCCCTATTTTTCTACCCATTGGGCATGCTCACATTGCCCCTTTTAGCTTTGGGCAGCAGTCCCATCCCCCAACCAAGTTGGCAAATATTTGACTTTGAAACCCAGGATGCTCTGGCCCCTCCCTTTTGAGATCTAGATGACCATGGCTCCACCCCTTGTCATCAAGAAGGCCTTGCTTCTTGTGCACCTGCCAACAGGTCTGCTGATCTCCACGCTACTTCACGAGTGGTCAGTTCTCTTTTTAAGAGACAATAGATGGGACTGAGCCCCGGTGGCGCAGTGGTTGTGCGTGCTTTCAACCTGCTCTTCAATACCCTATACCAGTGATCAGCAACTTAGTAACCCACTAAGCAATTCTTAATTACGACAATCAGTAGGTATTCTTGCCAATGAATTAAAGTGGGTGCTTTCGATTTACAGCGACGGTGAAACAGCCATCAGCAACTGGCTGTCAGTGCTGTCTTCTTCGAGACAAGCCAAACAAGTGAAAAGCAATATGCATAGTTTGACTTCAACAAGATTAATCGCCTTGCACTTGTCTGTGCATGAAAGTACTAACATAAATAATGTTGCAAGGCTTGCAATAGTTGCTTGTTATGGAGATATTGATTCTCCAGTTATTCATAGAGAATTCTGTGTACTTTCACCAATGTTAGGTACTATGAGAGGTATTGACATTTTAAAGAAAGTTCAAGAATTCATTAAATTCAAAAATGGAAATATTTTTCATTTGAAAAAAAATTATTTTCTGTCACAACCGATGGCACTCCAGCAATGTTAGGAAAACAGGCTGACTTTGTAAACCTACTGCAGAAGGAACTTGGAAGACCACTACTTTCATTTCACTGTATAATTCAGGAAGAAAATTTATGTGCAAAAGTCTCCTCCAAACAATTAAATGAAGTGATGAGCACAGTGATTAAAATTACTAACACAATTATAGCTCGTTCTGCCTTGAATCACAGAAAATTTAAGATATTTATAGAAGAAACTGAATGTGATTTATTAATGCATACTGAAGTTCGCTGGTTAAGCAATGGAAAAGTTCTAAATTGTTTTGTGGAATGCATTGATGCAATTGAAATATTTATGAGTGAAACTGGTGAAAGTTTCCCTAAGCTCAACGATAAAAATTGGCTTCTTAAAATTCTTAGCAGATATTACTAATCATTTCAATGATTTAAACTTGCACTTACAGGGCAAAGAACAGGCAATTCTCAAACTTTATGAAGAATGGAAAAGTTTGTTATGAGATAGTTCTATTCCAGGGTGACTTAGTTAAACAAACATTTAAATATTTTTCTTTGTAAAAACTCATAAAGAAATTATAAATGCAGAAGTAGATATGCTTAAAAATTACATAGATGCCATTCAAACTGAATTTGAAACCCGATTTCAAACTTGAAAGCCCATGGCCCTATGTTCAGTTTTATAATAAAGTCTGATGAAATGGAGGACAATGTGTTGGACCTGCAATATTTCAATTTCCTTGAAATTGAAAATCTGGATATGGAGTTAATTGACTTAAAAAAACTCAGCAAGGGGGCTGAGCCCCGGTGGCGTAGTGGTTGTGCGCGGGACTGCGGCCCACTGGGATGGAGGTTCAATTCCAGCAGTGGGGCTGGGCCTCCTACTCCCACCACCGGAGAGCAGTGATGCCCAAAAAAA
>PVJH01011890.1:9164-66925 GCA_004026705.1 Nesogale talazaci | reverse complement strand
AAAAACCCCAAATCCACTGATTGCCATTGAGTTAGTGTCAACTCATGGTGAACCATCACGACAGACTGGGACTGCCCCTTTGGGTTTCCAAGGCTGGACATCCTTATGGGGACAGAAGGCCTTATCTTTCTTCCATGGAGAAACTGGTAGTTTCAAATTGCCAACTTTGCTGTTAAAAGCCCAACATATAACCCACCATGCCGCCAGGGCTCCTTGTCAAGTGTGTTAGGCGTGAGTTCTTTCAATGCTTTCTGTAAATGTAACCAAGGTGGCTAATACTAACTTTTCAAATGGAGAACCCTAGTGACTCACATACAGGTGTTAGGGACATTTTTATTGTATCAGAGGAATCTAACTTTAAAACACAGATAGAATTAAGTGCAGTTTTAGTGGTAAACAATTACTCTATGTTAATCCAGGCTTATCTTGATATATGGAGAAAGGATTGAAGTCAGGGATTTCATTTGAATGGGATCCACAATAAATGCCTATGGTAGCAAAAACCAAACAAAATCCACTGGTGTTCACCTAATTCTGATTTATAACATAACCCTATAGGACAGAGAAGAATTGCCCCCATAGTTTTTCCAAAGTAACAGATCTTTATGGAAGCCAAGTGCCATATCTTTTTCGAGTGGCACTGCAGTGGGTTTGAACCACCAACCTTTTTGTTAACAGGTAAGGATTTTAACTACTTTGCTACCAGGCATTCTCATTAAGTGAGCAGTCAGCTCAAAAATCATAGGACATAATATATTGGGTAAATCTACTACAAAAAACATCTAGAAAGTATTTAAAAGGAGAGCTGTCATTGCTGAGGACTAAAGTGAACCTGAACCAACCCATGGTATTTTCAATTGCCTCATGAACACATAAAAGGTGGACAGGGTGTAAGGAAGACCAGAGAAGAATCAACACGTTTGAATTATGATGTTTGCGAAGAGTATATTGAATATATCATCAACTCCTATGTTCGTCTGGGTAGACTAGAGAAACAAATCCACAGAACATGCATAAGTGTGTGAAAGAGTTTTATATAAGGGGTAATTATACATTAGGAAAGCATCTCAACCCAGTCCAGTTCAAGTCTGTAAGTCTGATATTAATCCCTATGTCTGATACCAATCCATAAAGTCTTCTTCAGACTTACGAAACACATGCGATCATGCCCAGTGCAGGAGAATCACCAGCCAGTGGATTGAAAAGTCTTGTGAATTTAGTGGCATTGTAAGGATCTCAACGCTGGCAAGGGTCTCCACATGGCTTCTGCAGGTCCCGGAACATGATGGGGTGTGGGGGGGAGGGGTGGTGTCTTTCACCACAGTGCAATGTGTCTTGTCTCCCCGGGAATGAACAGAGAGAGAAAATGTCTTCCACCTCCAAGGAGGAAATGCCAGAATTCTGAGGAGAAATCCATGCCCACTCAGAGGCCTCATTGGCTATGATCCAATTCATAGAAAAGATTCCATCCCTTTCCTCTTAATCCTCTCAAATCTCAAATTGACACCAGATTATGTAACTACCACAACTGCCATAGAAGTGAACAAATATTATCCTTGGAAAAGTACGACCAAAATGCTCCTTAGAAAGTGAGATGTCAAGAATTTCTCTTAAATACTTTGAATGTGTTATTTAGAGACTGAACAATCTCTGGAGAAAGGCAGCAAGCCTAGTAAAGAATTAGCCAAAAAGAGGAAGATACTCAGTGAGAGAGATTAACACAGCGGCTGCAACAATGATCGCAAACAAGCAGTAAGGTCCGTGTTTGATTATGTTGTACATAGAGTCATTAAGAATGGGAACGCACTCAGTGGCACTTAATAACAGCCCCATCCCATGCAGCCATAATGGCACAGTGAGTAAGTGCTTAACTGTTCACTAAAAGGCCTTTGGTTTATCTCACCAGCCAATCAATAGAAGAAAGATGTGACTGTTTCCTTAGAGATTACAGCACAGCAAACCCTCTGCAACAGTTATTATAAAGAGCCCTGGTGCATCAGTGCTCATCTGACACTGTCAGTGGAAGATCAAAATCCATTTGCAGGGTCCCCACATGGATTAATCCCCTAGTGAATCCTCTCTGACCACAAAGGCTGTGACTAGCCTTGCTCTTTGGATAGAGAGCATTTAAAAGTTAATTATGGCAGATGTAGTTGGGTTAAAATGTAATATCACTTGAGTCCCTTTTGACCCATTTTAAAGTGCCTTGGGTCTTATATTTTCTGCATTCTTTTTGATTGAAGTTTTTCTGAGTGTAGTCAAAGTCGCTGGCTTTGTTAGCTTCCTGTTGTGTTGTGTTTTGCTTAATTTTGTGAAAATGACGTCTAGGAAAGGCCTATATAGGGAGACAGTCTGAGGCATGGCAGGGGAGTATGGGAGGAAATGGAGAGCTAACAACAATTAGTACAAGAAGAAAATATTTGAAGTTGATGTGATAATTGCACATGTCTTCTTAAATATTGAACTATTACACTGTAGTATATGTAAAGTATATCCCATTAAAACTATTGAAAAAAAAACTCACAGGGGCAGTTGTACCCTGACCATAGGGTCACTGTGTGTCTGAATCGAAGCACCAACAATGAGAAGTATTGATTTCTCTAGAGCTGTGAAAATATTGAAAAAACCTGATGATGCAGCTGGTCACACAGTGCTGGGTAAATGCCAGTGATGGTTAACATTTCAATGAACCCCCAGAGGCAGGGATTCAGGCTACACCCATTGTAGAGGAAAAGAAACAGACTTTGAGGACTTCAGAAACAACTCCCCACTTGGTAAGGAAGCACTGAGACCTGCTTTGAGAATCTCTAACCGTCTACAATCCTGTGTTTAGTGTAATGGAGAGGGTGAACTCTTACGTAATATTTCAGATAAATCATTCATTTTCTAAAACAAAAAAGTCAAAGCTTGAGAACACCTTGGGGCAGTTCTACTCTATCCTGTATTGTCATTCTGAGCCAGAAGACACTAGTTGGCAAGGATTTTGTTTTGTTTTGCACTTTTCATCCATAAAGTCTTCCATTTAATTTTAAGGAGCACTTATGAAATAATACTAAGTTAAGATGAGGCAAGAACTACTTTTTATGGGAATATAGTAAGTATATCTGATCCTTCAAGGCAGCGGTTCTAAAGCTGTGGGTCACAACCCCTTTGGAGGTCAAAAACTCTTACACAGGCGTCACTTGATTCATAACAGTAGCAAAATTATAGTTATGAAGTAGCAATGAAAGTATTTTTAAGGTTCGGGGGCCACCACAACATGGGGAACTGTATGAAAGGGTCATGGCACTGGGAAGGCTGAGAACCACTGTTTTAAGGCTTTTATAGATCACAAAGTGATACAAGAGGGTTCAAAAATTCATAAGAAAATGGATTAAAAGGTAATATAGTTTTTCCAAGAGCTTTTTGAAGCCACCTTGGATTTGACGTAATACTCACTATAAATCTATAACTATATATAGAAATATTCCAGTTAATACTAATTGCCTGGCCTAGGCTAAAACTTAAAATCAAAACAAAAAAATGTAGCAAAGTCTTTTTAAGTGTCATGTACTATAATCTTTGTCTGTATTTACTTTATTTCGTTTTTTAGATAAAAATTCTATATAAAAAATGTGAGTGAGAAGCAACTATTATTGCCTTTGGGCCACTAAACACAAATCACAACCAACCTGTTCTAAAGTTCATGCACTATTTTGCCAAGCATAAAATGCATGCTTGGCAGGCATTGCAAATCAACTAACCACACGTTTATTTTTCATGTCTTGACATCCATTCCAAGTGTATGTAGCTCTTGATTTCTTCGCTACGTCTTACACACTGCCAGTTATCTTTGTGGTCTCCGCTTCTTTCAGAGCTGACTGCCCTTCAGGAACCATCTGGACTCTTAGCTCTGACACTTTCGTGACTTTGGACATATCAGGGATTATTCATTTTCAAGTTTCTCTTAAATAAGAAACATCTGGGTTTGAGGAATTATTTTGCATGTGATTATTTGTAGTCTCTATCTCTGAATTCTACATTTCATAGTGTTTATGATTAGATAACTACATGAGTAATCAAATTTGTGAAATATTGCCAGTCCTTAACTTTATTCAGGTTCAATTGCTGGGTCAAGTTATAAATAACTTCCTACCTCATTTTGCTTCTTTAAATCTTTCTTAATCCCTCAATCTTGAAATACTGTTGACTACCGCATTTGGTACTGTATAACCACAATTGCCCAAGTATGATCATAAATGAGCATAATAGAGTATTTGTATTCCATGGAAATCCCCCTAATAACTATGCCTGCTGTCTTTCCTTCTTGAATATGTCATTATTCTGACTAGGTTTGGTCAGCACACATAAACTGAAAGATACTCTGGATATGGAAGAGGCATAATTTGAATTTGTTTACAGTTAGTCAACCAAATAATTCCTTCCTAACCATTCTCCTTCTCCTTCTACTCTGGGCTCTTTGAACACACAGAGGTCTAAGTCACTTCGACAAGAAAGCATAGCATTTGGTGTTAAAGCCAAGGAGTCTCTAAATTCTGATAAATACACTGTTTTCAGAGTAGCAAAAAAAATTATTTTCTGAATTTTCAAATGTTATAGTTATTCCTAAATTAGGACCTGTAGCTCATAGTGTATACTTATTTTTAACAATTAACTTCTTTGTGTTATCAACTCAGAATTTACTCTAATACATTTGTACTTGGGAAACTTAGTATCTTTAAGATATATACCTCTTAAAATGCATTTTGTTACTTTTTGTGTGTATAGAGGTAATTCCCAACTTAGGACAGAGTTTTACTCCAATGACTGTCATTAAGTCATTTTGAAGTAAGGCAAATGCCTCTTTTATTCTTTTTAAAGTTGTCATTATGATCCTTTATTATCCCTAGATTTATAGATCTGAAACTTTGTCAATGTCCATGATGTAACAGTGAACTCAGAGTTGTTGTAATGACTGTTGGGCACATGTGCAATTCATTTGTAATAGGTTGTGGAGAGTTGAACATTGGTCAATTTTCTATTCATTATGACACTTAAGACCATCACAGACTCACTGCCGACCGTGCTGTAGCATGCTACCTGGCAGGCTTTGGTCAGTAAATCCTAGCAGTGAACATCTGTGAATGATAATAGCAGCAACTTTTATGTTGCAACTATGTTTTAGTACACATTATTAAATATAAATGTACACACATAACGAAGGATCATAGGAGATATGTAGCTTGTTATAACTTGAACACGTAAATGGAGGATTACCACTACTTTCAAAGTCTGAATTCACAGTGCAGATTTTTCTGCAGGTTCTAATGGTAATTATTAACATATGTTCCAGAGCATACCTCCTGGATTAAATCTATGCATAATTCCATGAATGGAATGTTATTTTCAAAGATGTTAGGAGAAATTTTATTCACTACATGTAAGAGAGTGCCACAAATTTCATGGAGAAATTGTGTTAAAGATAATGAAAAATTTCAGCAAACTTTTAAAATATACTTGCATATGTTATCTTGACTTGCTGTTTTTTTACATTTAGGATATGCAATTTTCAATTATGTGGGGGCTTTTCTGGAAGGACCGGTGGATCTTGGGAAGAGGTGTAGAAACTGCAGGATGGTGCCGTGTCTCCTGGAGTGGTCTTGAAGCCTCTGGGTATCCATACCTTTAGGTAGCTGGAGCCCATGCTTTCAAGTCTTTTGGAATATTCCAGTCTTCAGTCAGTTTGAAGCTACTCAGTATCCCATGTTTCCATGACTCCTGGAAAAACTCCAGTCTCGAGGCAAATAAGACCCCAGGCCAGCTCACCTGACCACCTTTCACTTTGACCTCTGAAACATGACCTATCAGAATGCTTCTAGCTTCCCCATAGTGTGACTAAGATCCAGAAAAGCAATTGGATGGTTGGTCCTGTAATGTGATTGGACAAATTTGTTCTGTGAGACAATTGGACAGGCTGCCTCAGCCAGCCACACCTCATTTACATAACTCAGCCTGTAACACCTCTTTTACATAACCCAGAGCGTGGGCCTATCGTTTTTCATGCTGCAAACCTGTAACCCTACAAGGATGTCAAGGAAGAAGGTGAAAGAAGTCATTTGATTGGTTAGTAAAGCATATAGAAGCCTTGCAAAAGCTGTAATAAAGTGAGATCTGTGCCATCAAGCCTGGTTTCTGGAGTCTGTGTGTGTATCATTAATGACTCCACCTCTCTCACCTCCCTGTGTGCCAGACCTGTTCCCACATAATTAATCTTATTCCAAGACACATACTAAAATATATTGAGAGACTAGAGATACTTGTTTGCCTGAGGTAATGGCAAGCACTTCTCAAAAAGAAAAAAAAATTGAAGACCTTAGATTTATAACCCAGAATACTTTATCCTTAAAAATAGTGAGGATTTCACACTTAATCAACACTTCAGTAAGAGAGAATAGGCTAAGTCAACAAGTGTAAGTGAAATTATATTATTGCTGTAGAAATATCTTGAATGGTGAAAAAGATACAAAAATATAAATGTGAGAGACTTATGAAGGGTAAGACAAAAGATCAAGGGAAAGGTTGACTTGAGTTTTGTTGTTATATTTGGAAAAGGGCATTTGATGCTGGTTACACATGTCTTTTGAGAGAAGCAGAACACAGAAGAATACACTGATAGCAGGAGTTGAATTTAGGGATCTCTGTTGCTCTTCCCATCAGACAACCATACATTGTCTTCTTCCCCATTTTTTGCCCCACTCACTTCTATCTAGATATTTCCCTTAGCCATAGTCTAGTGGTTTTTGATTACTTCTTGATGCTAAAATAGATCTCTGTTCAGGTTTTGCAGTACTGTATGAAATCAGTTGGGGTAAAATAGATTTGCTCTCTTTTGACAAAAGGCCTCAGAAACAGTAGTGTTTTAGGAAAGATGGTTCTTTCAAGTATAAAGATAAGCAGCTCAGAGCACTTGCTGGTGGGCAGCACCAAAACATTTTCAGGCACTACAACTGGTATTTCCCTACTTGTCTGCTTAGTCTTATTCTTTGTCATCCAAGCAAATTGAAATGCCTAGCTACATGTAACGCTTGAAAATTCATTGTTCTTTCTTCCCGTAAGCTGGGAGCATTAAAATCATGAGAAGCGATTTTGGGGTAGACATATAGCAATATGTCATCCTCATCAATTCAGAATTCCAAGAGGGGGAACCTGGAAAGCTGTAATATAACAGGTAGTAAGGGCGCTTATTGCAGAAGAGAGACAGGGCTTGCTGCTCCTGTCAAGAGTTTCAAACTTGGAAACCCACTGGAGCAGTTCCACCCTATCCTACGGCCACACTGTCAGCCTGCATCAAAGGCATAGAAGTGAGTGAGTGACTGATGCGTGATTATAATTTATATTAAAGTTGAGAACCATGGTTCTGTTGACTTTGCTGCCCCCTGCCCCCTGACTCGTCCTCTCATTGCACTTCAGGAGCTCTCTCACCTTACCGGGCAAGCTTGCAGCTTTCCACAATGCCCTCTTCCCACGCCTTTAAGTTCCTTTTCTTCAGTTTCACTTCACTTTCAGAAATGGCATCACCCATTTATCCCTGTGGTTAACAGCAAGGGTTTCCCTTGTAGAGTTCTGTATAGAAACAGAAGAGGAACGATGCATTTTTTTTTGTTCCTGTTGAATACTTTAAGGAACCCTGACACATAAACTCATGTTTGTTGGTCCAAACCCACCAGCTCCTTTGTGGAACAAAGATGAGGCTGTTTGATCTTCTAAATATTCAGATGCCCCCCCCCCCCAAAAAAAAATTCTGTTTTGCAAACTCTGTGGAGCAGTTCTGCTTTGTCCTCAATTCCAAAACCAAACTTACTGTTGAATCGATTTTGATTCATGTCCTGTAAGTCTAACAGCACTCGGGCTGAATAAATTAGAAAGGAAAAGTTCACCACCTTAAAGTTTTAAGACTTGTGATATTGTACACAGGATATTGTAATCAGGAAGATAATTTGATATCACTTGATTAAAGCCTCCTATTCGTTTTTTAAGTTACCACCAAAGATGTAAGTAGTTAAGTAAGATGGGTTTTAGGCAGTAACCTAAAGCTCTAAAAGCCTACATGTCTCAAATCTTAAAACAAAAGCCAAAGATGGCAACGGAGGTGCCGAGCATCTGGGACTACGTAATTGTGAGAACGCCTTAGTGATACTACTGTTCTCTCCAATGCAGTTTGTTTTCCTTTTACCAGCTTCTCTCTCTCTTTTCCCTTTCCCTTTTGTTATAGTTTTGCTACATAAATACATTTATTTCATCTCAGTCTCAAAAGGCAATAGTATGAGTTAAAGTATGATTTGTACATCTTCACATATCTTTCCCTTTAGAACGTAAGGGTTCGAGTGCATCTTTAAGTGTGCATTTATTGATTTTAGATGCTCTTGGATTTGACTTATATACAACAGAACCAAATACTTCTTGGTTCTGCACCATTCTTACAATCCTTATGCTATTTTAAACTCAATGTTGCAACTACTCAGCCAGTCTTTCCCATCAAGAATCTTGTCCTTTTTCAGCAACCCTCTACTTCATCAATCATGATGTTCTTCTCCAGTTCCTGATTCATCTTATTTAAAGTAACTAAAGTAAATGAGACAAAGTCTTACCATCCTCATTTCTAAGGAACGTTCGGGCTGTAATTATTTCAACAGATTTATTTGTTCTTTACAGTCCATGGTATATTTGATATACATCACCAACACTAAAATATACATCACCAACACTACAATTCAAAAGCATCAAGTCTATGTTCTGGCTTTAATTTATCTGGCTTTCACATACTTAGCAGACAATTGAAAAGGACATTGATTGGATCTAGTGAACCTTAACCCTCATAGTGACATCCTTGCTCTTCAACGCTTTAAAAAGGTCTTGTGTGGCAGATTTGCTCAGTGCATCACGTTCTTTGATGTCCTGACCACTGCTTCCACTGGATTTGATTGTGAGTGCAAGTAAAATAAAAGCCTTGACAACTGTAATCCTTCCTCTGCTTATCATGTTACTTTTAGGTCCAGTTGTCTTTTTGCTTTCTTGTGTTGAGGTATATCCCTGAGATATAGTCAATGAGTATGTCTCAAATAGCCATAATTATTCATGTGATGTATTATGATTCCAAAACTAATGCCAGTGGCTTGAATCCCATATTTGAGGGAGTTTTCTGCTATGCTAATGAACAGGCATCGGGAAGGAGAGAGTCCAAACACATCCACCCTTTGTTTCCTGAATGGTATGGCCTGCTAAAAGATAACAGCTGTACCTCCATCAAGGCCAGTCTTCTGTGTAGAAAACCAATCTGGAACAAAGAATCCCCAAGACTATTTTAAGAAGAGCACTGTCAGAAGATCTCCATCAGAAGTGGCAAATGTGGGGACAGTCGGTAAGTCTGGTATGGAGACTATGGGTCAGAGCATGAGGAGTAGCGCTGAGAACATGGGACCATGAGCCAGAGTGAAAGGTGGGCTTACTGGTCTAGGGAGTTAGAGGCTGAGAGGACCAAGAGGCTCAGAAGCTGAGGTACCAAAAGAGACATGGTTGCTACCTGAAGAGAGGTGTTGCTGTGAACCAATGACTATCTCCTTGCTGTTTACAGATTCTGATTCTAGTAACTTGTTAACTTCCCTAATCACTTCCGTTCATTGTGAATATTGTTTCTAAGTTCGGTGCAGCCACTGCAACAAGGTATCAAACCCAGAGTAGATGTAGAGTGCCATGGAAGGAAGAGCGGGCCTTGTTGTTCGGTGCCATGGAGTTGACATCAGCCTTAGACACTGTGCGCAACAAAATGAAGAACACCGCACAGTCCTGTGCCATCATCACGATTGTTTCCATGTCAATCCATGTCGTTGACAGCTTTCCCCCTTTCCCTGATCTTCTGCTTTAGCAAACATGTCCTTCTCCAGGGACTGCCACTTCCTGACAACATGAACAAAGTATGTCAGGTGAAGTTTTGCCATCCTTTCTTCTAAAAGAGCATTCTGGCCATAGTTCTTCCAAGACAGGTGTGTTTGTCCTTTATGCAGTCCCTGGTACTTTCTATATTCTTTACCACCACAACTCAAATGCATTGATTCTTTTGATTCATTGTCCACATTGCACAGGCATATGAGACAATGGAGAATACCATAGCATAGGTCAGGTACACCTTGGCCCTCAAAGTAACATATCTAAAGAGAGATTGTGCAGGTTTGCATTGATTGTGGATCCAAGCTTGAGAGCTTCAACAACCTCCATTCATCATGATGATTTGGGTCTTCCGTACTTTGAGTTGTATGATGCACTGTAATCCTTGATCTTCACCAGCAAGTGCTTCAATTCCTCCTCACTTTTAACATACTGTAGGTTGTTAATATGTCTTCCTCAATCCTGATGCCACACTCTTCTTCATATAATCCACTTTCAGAATATAGATCGATTAAGTATGGTGAGAGTATACAACCCTGACATATACTTTTCCTGATTTTAAACCATGCCATTCTCCCATGTTCTGTTTCACAACTGTCCCTTGATCCATATACAAGCTCCTCATGAGCATAATGAACGGTCCTGGAATCCCCATTCTTCCCAACATTGGACACAGTTTATTATGGTCCACAGTGTCAAATGCCTTTGCATAGTCATTGAAACACAAATAAACATCTTTCTGTTACTCTCTGCTTTGAGACAAGATCCAGCAATGATATCCATTGTTCTGAATCCTGCCTGAACTTGCGGCGCTTCTCTTTCCATGTACTGCTAGAACTGTTGTTGGATGATACTACTGTACATACTTGAGTTTAAGCTCATCCAAATATCAGCCAAAGCACCTTTTTTAAAAAAATCATTTTATTGGGGGCTCATACAACTCTTATCATAGTCCATGCATACATCTGTTGTGTTGAGCACATTTGTGCATTTGTTGCTTTCATCATTCTCAAAACATTTGCTTTCTAATGGAGCCCTTGGTATCACATCCTCATTTTCCCCCTCTCTTCCTGCTTCCCACTCCCTCTTGAACCCTTGATAATTTAAAAATTATTATTTTGTCATGTCTTACACTGTCCAATGTCTCTATCACCCACTTTTCTGTTGTCTACCCCCCAGGGGGGGTTTATATGTAGATCCCAAAAACTGCATTAAAAAGTGTGCTGAAAAACTTGGCTTGTAGATGAAGTATATACATTATATGGATTCATATTATAAACTCTTACATATAAAACCCACATGAACATCACATTATTACCTAGAGAAAATTAAAAAGAAGTTCTTAATGGCTTAATAATTTTCCATTGAGAACCACTACCTATTCATTTCTTCTCATTGGAATCACCAGAAGATCCTGGGTAAAACGAACTCGACCATTTCATGAGACTGTTATGTCAAAATTAGCCCTCAAAGCTGGCTGAACCAGAGCAAGACCACTGACAGCTAAGTGATTCTGCTTGGAAGTGGCACTTCAAGTAACATCATTTACCAAGATTCATGCCATAGCTATTCCTAACTAAAAGGGGGCAGCCTCCCACCCCCCTCTACTGGCAAGTGACCCTCTGTGTTCCATATATTGAGAAGGGGAGAACAAAACATTCAGAACAGTAGAGAATTTCGTGGAGTTCTTTGCTTTAGTTAATTATAAAGCCATTATGTTACTTTGAGCGCCAAAATGTGCCTGAATTGAGCCATGCTATTTTTAATCACTTCATATGCATATAAGATGTAGACAATAGGGCTGAGCCCCAGTGGTGTAAGTGGTTGAGTGCGGAACTGCAGCCCACGGGCTTGGTGGTTCAAATCCAGCGGTGGCTCTCAGGAGTGGCACTGGGTAGCGCCCACGACCACCACCAGAGACAGTGATGCCCACCCAAAAAAAAATGTAGACAATAAGGAAGATAAAAGAATAATTAATACATTTGATTTATAATATTGGCAAGAACTATTCACACCATAGACTACCAGAAAAACAAACTAATCTCTCTTGGAAGAACTGCCAGAGACTGCTTCTTAGAAGTAGAAGTGAGGATGGTGAGACTTTGAGTCAAGTACTTTGAACCTGTTATCAGGAAAAACTGGTTCCTGGAACAGGATATCATGCTGGGGAGGGTAGAAATGTAGAAGTTCAGCAAAAAAGAGGAAGACCCTTGTTAAGAGGGATTGATAAACAGTGCCTACAACAGTGCGCTCAAATATAACAATTGTAACGAATGATGGTGCGGAGCTGGGCAACATTTCATCCTCATGTATTTAGAGTTGTTGTGAGTAGAAACCCACTTGAGGCATCTAACAACATCAAAATTACCCAAGAAGCAATCATAACAAAGGTATGGGACTCAACCCTTACTCTAGCAGTAATAATAGTCTAGTGTGCTAAACCGAAAGAATTTCACATGTTTGCTTATGCATAAACTCACTGCTCTCAAGTCCATTCTGACTCTCTATAGGACCCTCCAGGAGAGGGGAGCACTGGCCCTATGGCTTTCTGAGACTAACTGTTTATGTGAGTAGAAAGCTTCATCATTTTCCTGGTGCTATTGGTGGTATCAAACTGCTGTCTTTTGCAGTTAACAACCCAAAATATAACTGCTAAGACTCCATATGCAAATTAACTTATGCATAGTTAAATCTAGGCATAGTTTGTTAAGTTTTATGATAAAATTGTCTTTACTGATTCATCTTATCCTTTTTCTACTCCTTAATTAAACTTACTGTTTCATTGTTTAGGAATTTATTTTTTTAACTTTAAAAATAAGAGGTAATGCTAACACATGTAGAGCACTAATGAATTACTTCTGAATTGTTCAGAATAGATTAGGAACTCAATCTAGGAAGTACGTTTTACTATTGTAGAAAACAAACAAAATACCTAAATAATCTGAGCACTTTGCTGGAGCAATTTGACATGTGAAACTTGGTAGGAGTGTTTGATTTTTATGGTTTCTAAGACCTGTTGGCAAAATGGTACAATGCTAACTTTGTATAAATGTCAGCATCGTGACTAAGTAAACAGTTGGCTGAGCATACTTATATTACCAAAAAACTTGTGAGCATGACAGTGGAGTTGTCACTGTCTTTTCTTTCTTTAATTTCATATATATTCATTATGTTAGGCAGGATTCTCTAGAAAAAAACCAGGACACTTATGGTTATATATATCTATCACAGGATAGATTTATACAGCCTGAGGGAATCCACACAGCAGTACAGTTAATGCATACTAGAAGCCCTTCAACTCATGAGGGCTGCTGAGTCCAAAGTCAAGGAAGGAAACTGCTGAGTCTTCCAATAGGCAATGCAGGCAATCTACCTACAGGCCGCAAACAGCTGGGTGGATCACCAATAGCAGCTCAGGAGCTTAGCAAAGCAGGTCCAGATGGGATATCAAACTCAAGTCATACAAGAGGACAAGATCCACCGGCCTCAAGGTCAAATGATGTAGACACCAGCAGGGTGGCAATGCAGGTCTTGAAGGAGCCTCAAGCTCTAGGGATGTGATTCACTGGTTGGATTTCCCACACGTAGTTTAGCTCACAAGTTGAAGCAGAGAACTAATTACTGTATATACTTGAGTATACGCTGATCCAAATATTAGTCAAGGTACCTAATTTTACCACAAAACTGCACTAAAAAATGTGCTGAAAAACTCAGCTCATACATGAGTATATATATGGCAAGCAGCTGCACACAGGCCTGAGAGAGAGAGAGAGGTGGGCCTTGCTGAACCATTATCTCTTTGCCCTCCAATCAAACAGTGGCCTTTTTAATGCCACATGTTCCTGTTGGCCAGGTTGGCACAATAAACCTGCCCATCACACTCACCATGTATGGTTATAAAAGCTGCATATGTGACTTTCAGATATTTGAACTATCACAAGAGAGCTTCAGCTAATCATTTGAAGAGGTATCACAAAGCAGTTCAACTTTAAGGTCATTCTTTTCATATAATCTCCTTTATTCCATCATCTCATCAAGAGATATTTCAGAGTATCTCAAATCAAAAATTCAATGCTATAATGTAGATTCTGAACCATAGTGACCATATAGGACAAAGTAAAACTGCCCTTTTGGCTTTCAAAACAGTAACTCCTTATGAGACTAGAAAGCCTCATCTTCCTCCAGTAGATCTGCGAGTGGCTTCAAACTGCTGACCTTGCAGTTAGAAAACTAACATACAACCACTATGTCATTTGAAATTACATAATATGCCTTTGGAGAAGAAAACATTTCTCATTTGGGGGCAGCTTTTGCTTTTGTTACTATCAACGTAATAGAGAAACAGCTTGCTTGTCACCATTATATTTTAAGGAAAAGTACCCTGTCATAACTCGTTTATCACAGGTCAGATAGTTGCAAATCTTAAGGGTGCACTAATCTCTGGTCATTTTTCTAAGCTTCAGAAATGAAAGGCCACCACAAGCTATTTCTAAGCTCCCATAAGCTTCTTCAGAATCACAGACCAGCATTCTCATTTTATCATCTGTAGTCCGAAGCCAAACTCCTAGCCAAGCCTCTCTTATTTTGTTCTTTACGTCAAAAGTCCGACACAATCTAAGCAGTGTGCACGCGAGTGTGTGTTCTAGCCAAAGCAGTCAACATAATGGAAAGTATTTTTTTTTAAGTACGATGCTATTCGAAGGACTTGGAAATACAGCCCCCTGCACTGCTTTGTGTTCTACACTCGTAGGTTCCCATCTCAGAGGAGGTCAATCTTGCATATTGAGTCAAAAGTGGGTATAGGCTAGATGAGAGGAGAACATGAGCTACTTTATCTCGTGAACATTTCTAATCTTTGTAAAAGAGTCGAATTTTAGCCAGTGTACTTATCTTCTTCTTGCAAGCTTCCTTTTCTTCTATTCTTGTCTCCTTCCCTCCACGCCTAGCTATTTTTTTAATGTCCTTTACTATCCCTTATAGAACAAGGATTATAGGACTGACTTTTGTCCTCTGATATTTATGAAGAATGGATTCGACACATGCAGAACATGGAACAAGCTTTTTTGTTCACTCAGACCCTTTGCCAGCTACTTCTTTTGGAGGGAAGGAGGGTAATGGATGTGTGTGCATAACCCCACAAGTTTAAGTTACTATAGAATGTAAGACATTACAGCATTGTTATTAAGGTTGAAGAGGTTACATCAAAATTATGTCTGAGTTATGGTTCTTTTATTTCTTATTTCTTTCTAGGACAGGAGCGGTTTGGCAACATGACCCGAGTTTATTATAAAGAAGCTGTCGGGGCTTTCATCGTCTTCGATATATCGAGAGGGTCCACGTTCGAGGCGGTCTTAAAATGGAAGAGTGATCTTGATAGTAAGGTCCATCTTCCCAATGGCAGTCCTATTCCTGCTGTCCTCCTAGCTAACAAATGTGACCAAAAAAATGGTGACCATAACCCTTCACAGATAGACCAGTTCTGCAAACAACATGGCTTCAGTGGATGGTTTGAAACATCTGCAAAGGTAAGATGTATTTTGCTTTCTGAACCTACTCGACCTCTAGTCATAAGATGTGCTAAAGGCTTCATTCAGTGGTTTTTAGAAGTCTAGAAAAAGTGATAACTTAGCATGGCTAAGTGATTGCTTCTGTCAGGCTGCAATGTTGGTGCTTTCAAAATTGACCAAACGAAAGGGCCATAGCGGGGCAGATTTTTGGAAAAAATTTTATTAATAAAATTAAAATGGGATAATTAGAGCGGAGAAAATCAATGACATTTTCTGTGAATTTGAATCTTTAAATGATGATACTTGAATTGACATGGGTGAAATGCCTTGTGAAGCACAGATGTTTTTGATTTTCTCAGTGGCTGGCGAAGACATACATCCCTTGTAGCATGAATGTGAAGGCCTCAGAGAGGACTTACTCAAATGATTCTTTTTTTTTTGTGGGGGTGGGGCATCACTGCTTTTTGGTGGTGGGAGTAGGAAGTCCAGCCTTGCTGCTGGATTTGAACCTCCAACCCAGTGGGCCGCAGTCCCACGCACAACCACTACGCCACCGGGGCTCAGCCCACTCAAATGATTCTTAAAGGCGTTTTAGATTAACTGCGTATGAAAGACTAGAACAAGCGGAAATCATTAACACATGTGACATCATTCTTCATGAATAACAATGAAGACTCTTTGTTTTGTTTTTCCATCCTTTATGAAAACTATATAAAATGTTTTTTCAAAGGAAGGGGGAAAAGATTTTTCTGTACTGTCTGGAAATAGGACACTTGTGTTGGTTATCAAAAATCTTAATAGTGTAGATGTACCAAAAAGCAGTGCTAACAATCACAAGTACAAAACATCAGGAAATGTTCGTGTTTGTATTTCAGAAATTTCAAATAATAAGGTCAAAGAACAGTGAGCCTTTTAAAAGCATGACTAAATATATACAAAATTTTATGATGGCAAAAAACCCTAAGCCCTAGTTTTCTGTTCTGTTTTGCTTTTGTAACTTATTTATTTATGTTGTTAGAACCATTGAGTAGAACTACACGTCATTTATTGTGACCGAGTAGGACAAAGTAGAACAGTCGTGTAGAATTTCCAAGGCTGTACATTTTTATCGAGATAAACTGTCCCATGGTTATCTTGTAGCATGGTTGGTGCTTTGAGGTAACAAGTGTGTACTCTAACCCCAAGAATGCCTCACATAAAGGATAAGCATACATATACATACAGAATGAGTTGCCTTTGATTCAATTGCACTTCACGGTGATGCCTTGCTAGGACCCCCTAGAAACCTGTTTCTGAGATGCCTCTAGGTGAGTTTGAACAGCCACCAACCACTTTTGGCATCCGCCCTGCCAACTTATGCCAGACTTGCACCAGAGACGCATGCTCAAAGGAAGAAAACGATTTCATTCCATTGAGGATCATGATCATGAAAGAAAAGCTATGAGTGACAGCACAGCAGTTCCAGAAAGATGGAGAGCCGTGATTCAGTAAGAGCATTGCCTAAAAAACAGGTGCCTGCTCCTAAGATAAAGCCCATTTGTTTCAAAAAATACATTCCAGGATCTTAAAAATTAGTCTTACTGTTAGTTCAGTGGACTTATGAACATCTGAAGTTTAGTCTCCATGGGACCCAGAGAGCAGCAGAAACAGATGGTGACTGGCAACCACAGCAACTCTGAAAGAGATCACATAAGAAGGTCCTGAGTAGAGTGAGGGAGCGTATGGAACAAAACTCAAATCATAAAGCAAACCAGACCTCCTGGCCTGATGCAGTCAGGTGGAACCACTGAGGCTCTGGCCCTTTGTCACCTGTCACTTCTTGAAATGAAGTCACCCTTGTGGCTCAGTTTTCATCCAAACAATTGGCAGTTGTGTAAGGGAACAGCAACCCTTGCGAGGTATGCAAAGATCAAAAGGGCAGCCTTTAGCCAAGGGCCAACTTCAGGGGGTGAGGAAAGAAGGAAGCATGGGAACAGGGAGCTCAGGGAGGAAGTGAGACGAGTGATGCTACATTGAGGGTATTGCAGTGAATGGACGGAAACCACATGTGGAGGAATTACTGAATGTAAAACCTGATGATCGGCTCTGTAAACTTTGAGTCAATTCACAATTAAAAAGTTTTAAAAGAAATCGTAGTCCCTGAGTACAAAACCTCTACCCAACTTAAGCTTACCCTGCATGTTTCATCCTTACCCCCCCCCCCAAAAGTTTACTCCCTATGCCACCCTGTTCTGCCTCCCTAGAGGCTAATATTAAAACAAAAAAACAAACAAAAAATCTGATAGTTTCACATTTTCAAGGCTTCAGAAAAGGGAAGCAAGCAGATCCACATATGCTAATGTTCATTGCAGCTTTATGCACAGAGGTCAAAAGGTGGATGCAGCCTACATGCTCATCAGCAGATGAATGGATAAGCAAAATGTGGAGGTGTAGACACGCCAAAGATTGAAGTGTGAGCACATAAATAGAACATGGGCAAACCTTAGCAATGCTAAGCAAAATAAGGCATACCAAAAGCATAAATTCTGTCTGATCCACTCACATGAACTAGCTATGCATCGTGACAAAAGTGTCTCAGTAATTACTTACCGGGGAATAGGAGTCAAGGAAGACCCCATAGCATAGTGGTTAGGTGTTAAGTTGCAAACTGCCAGGTCAGCAGTTAGAAACCAGCTGCTGCACGGGAGAAACACAAGGCTTCCTATATCTGTAAAGAATCACATTCTCAGAGACTCATAGGGACAGTTCTACCCAGTCGGACAGGGTCACTATGAGTCCGCCTGGACTCAGTGGCATGAGGGTCAGCAGAATAGGAGAGATTGTTTGTGAGGTGTTGCATATCTTGGGGGAATAATGAGAACTTCTTGTAAGTAGATAATGGTGAGATGTGAATGTTATTACTGTCACTGAGAAAGATACTGAAAATCATTAAAATAGTAAAAGAAAATAATATATTTTACCATAATGCAATTTTTAAAGTAGTTTAATAAATAAACAGAAGCACAGGAGGAGAGATGAAGTGCTACCTACACATTAAGCCAAACTAGAGCAAAGATATCGTAACAGAAAAGGTTTCTTAAGGAGGGACTTTCTCTGGACAACTGTGTCCTCTGTTTGCTCTATGTCTCTTGTTCCTCATTTACTTGTTAGAGTAACATTGACACAATAAACCAAAAAGCTCATTGTGATCCAGTCGACTCTCAGTTGGTGATCTTATGGGGCAGAGTAGAATGACCCCGTAGTTTGCCAAGGTGGTAATCTATTCAGAAGCAGACTTCCACCTTTCTCCTGCCAAGGGATTGGTGAGTTCAAACCTCTGACCATTCCGTTAGCAGCCCAGTCTGTCACCACTGTACCACCAGAGTTCCTTAACTGACACCAGGAAATTAGTTGTTTTCCTGGTGGTATTATTGCATGTCAGTTAACTAAGATGTTATCAATGGGGGGAATGAAGGGTATCTAGAATTTTTAAAATATTATCTTGGGACCTTTTTTTTTATAAGTTTGACATTATTTTATATTAATATTAGGTTACGTATTGAGTATTTAGAGTCACACAGATGTTTCATAGCTGACGCTTGCTTAGGTTATCCACCCTAGACTCACGTTGTTTTGAGTTAACTTAGTCATTTGTCCGCAGAGATGGAGGAATGCCCTGGTGTATTTATTTTATTTGAATGCGGTTTGACTCCTTTATCTTCTTTTTATTTCTTCCTCATGGTTCTCTAATACTTGAGTTCAACATTACAGGACAGGAATTTCTCGGGCATTTGTGGGAGTGATACCACAGCAGGGTAAAAGGTTGCTTTCATCCATCCAAATAGCTCAACACACAGCCCTCGCCGCACTGGTAAGCATGTGGCTGCTAGCCACAACATTGGCAGTTGCAACTTACCAGCCCGTCCATGGGAGAAGTGGGGGCTATATCTGCCCCCTGTAAATATTGACAGTCTCAAAAACACTATGTGGTAATTCTCTCTCTGCATTCAGATGTTATGAGTTGCCACTGACTTGATGGTGGTGGGTTGGTTGGGTTTTTGGATAGCGTATTAATGCTCAGTGACAGAATTTTAAAATAGAGACATCAAACACAATGACCATTTATAAAGAAGTGTCCATTGCCACATTATTCAGTAGCATCGGACTCTTAGGGATGAGACACTTCAGCATTAGAAAAGGATTTGGTAGGGCTATACTTCCATGCCAGATGTTTTGTCCTAGTTCCCACTATAATACTTAATGCTTTCTTTGAGGGATTAGTGCTGATTCTGTTACTCATTTCTCCATTACAGGATAACATAAACATAGAGGAAGCAGCCCGATTCCTGGTAGAGAATATACTTGCAAACCACCAAAACTTTCCTAGTGAAGAAAACGACATGGGCACAATTAAACTGGATCAGGACACCTTGAGGGCAGAGAGCAAATCTCAGTGTTGCTAACACTGCTCTTGGTTCCATCATGCCCACCACAGCCTGGCTCCATTCCGTGAACGGAGTACCACTGACAGACTGCCAGTCTTCACACCGAGGCCTGCTCCAGCCTCTGCTCTGTTACACAGGGGCACTCCAGTGGAGAACCCCTCCTAGGGGCTCTGCAGCTGCACAGAATGAACACTGAGGCTTTGATGGTTGCCATTCTATTGAGGCTAATGTTTACATTTTGTTTGCCAGCTTTTAAAGTGCACGTCCTCAGGATTTGGTTAGATTTCCACTTTGTAGCCGTGAGGGTAAGCCTTGGGGATGGAAATAAAACTTGCTGTTTTCTGGTGATTTCATGAGTCTGTGTTATTGTCCCACCTTTTAGTAGAGTGATGTGAGCTCTGTTTAGACCTTGCCAGAAGGAGCCTGATGTTCCTGTTCTGCATTTTTTTTTCCATTTCAAAATGTTGGTGTTTCATGTAAAATTGTTACCCTACTTGTTATGGATGTCACCTTCTGCATCTGGTTGTTATTGCTATGATAAGATACAGATCAACATTTTTTTCTTCTTCCTCCCCAGTGCTTCCATCTCTCTCCTTCCTGTGCATGTATAACTGATAATACTCACTAGGGTTTGGTTTTTCAACCTGTAGTAGTGGTGGTCAAGGAGAGAATTTATATCAAAACATATACAATGAAATTTGAAATTCTGTCATATGAATGGTAGTAGACACAAGCTCACGTATCATTTTTGGTAAGGTATTGAGCATTTAACATTAATACTTAAAAAATGTAATGCAAACTCACAGCAGCTGCTTTTTAACCAAAATTTTTTTTTGGGGGGGGGGCACAGAGAGTGTTTGGACGTAATCCTTTGCTTTGAGTTATTGCAGTTCCAAACAGGAAAACAGGCATATAATTTTATTTACTCAAAAACTTTGTATTTACTCACTTTTGCTTCCTTTCTTCATGGCGTTAATTGAGGATACATATGAAAGGTTGGATTTCTTTCTTTCTGAATAATTTCAAAGACCTTTCGAAACAATCCAAAGCTAATGCAAAATAAGACCGACTTTTTCTTACATTCCATACATTATTCCTGGGGAAATGGGTGAAGGGACACATCGGAGGGACTGTACTATATGAAAAAATAATGACAATCTGTAAATTATTAAGGGTTCATGGGGGGGGCAAGTGGGGAGGGAGGTGAACTATGGGGAGCTGATATTGGGGGCCTAAGTGGAAGGAGGATGTTTCGGGGATGATGTTGACACTAGGTGTGCACATGTGGTATGCATACACTTGACGTGTGTGTTGATTGTGGTTGGAGTGGTATGAGCCCCCAATAAAATGATTTATATGTATAAAAAGAAAAGATCCATGTATTCTCTGAAAAGAGCAATTGAAATTAGAATTCATGCGATTGTGTTTGCTCCAGCAGGTATATCACGATAATAAACAGTACTTGCCACACCTTATAGCCTAGTTCTCTCTTCTCACAATGTAACTGTCTTACCTAAAAATGACAAGTGAGGTAATATATTATACGGTGAACAAAGCAAATCCTTTCACCTCTCTGGACATACATTCTATAGAGAATCAATTTTTTTCTTTAAGTGGAAGTAGAAAGAAGACTGACTTAAATAGCATGGTTAAAATCAGAACTCTGTGATTTTTCTATTAGATCTTCCTAAGAAACCCAAGTGGCATACTTAATTTTTCTTTCTTAGTCTAGGTTCAAAGGTAAAATATTTTTAAAAAATATTCCACAGTGTAGTAGTCTAGTATAAAATTTGGTGTCATTTTTTTCTAAGTTACAAATAAAAAGCATATTCTAGGAAGTCTCAGAAAGAGACTGAACTCTGCTTGGGATGTTTTTAATCTTTTAAAGAATGCTAGTATGTTTCATTGAGCAGTGGACTTATAATCAAGGCCATTGTACTTTCTTTGCTCATTATTTCTATATTCGTTGTCTGATCTTAGAGTCAACATAAGGATTAACACTTCCTTAAAAATGGTTTTTCTGTAAACATGCAGTATTCTATTTACCAGAATGTGTGATAACTTAATATACTTATTTTTCCTATAATTATAACTGAGATGTATTTTTTAATCCCTAAATTTTAAGAGTTTATTTTTGTAACTTGAGCCCAAAATTTAATAAGGCTAAGCTATGTAAATTGTGAAAGAATTCTACTTTATTCACTTAAAAAAAACAACAACTACATAGTATACATATATCTCTGTGTCTATATGTACTAGCCAGGACATGGTAACAAAGTGTAGTGTGTCTGATAAAGTACAAAGGATATGCATCTCCTCTGCTTGGGGTCTTGGGCCCAATGACTTTGCCGGTTTGCTCATCAGCTATGCTTACAGGCAGCTTGCCCAGCCTTGCCCACAGCCATTGCTGTGATTGAACCCATAGTTGCAGTCGCTGTGTCAATCTATCGCACTGAAGGCATTTCTCTGTTTCCCTGCCTCTCCACTTTAACACAATATCTTTCTCTGGGAACTTCTCCTTCCCAATGGTTTGCTTAACATATTCGAGATGTGTACCGCTTCCCTTCTTAGGAGCATTTTGAGCAAAGCAGTGTGAACCCTGACTTCACAGATTCCATGGAGGTAGTGTGTTGCTGACAGACTGAGTGAATCCATGAGTACTATTGCTGTAGCCATGGGCTAGACTTTGCCAAATCTCTATCATCGTTCCCTGAAATGATCCAATATGAAAGTGAAAAAAATTACACAAGCTATATGTGTTAGTCTGGGTAGACTAGAAGAATAAATTTCATAGACAAGCATATGGATATAAGGGAATGGTTTATATACAAAAGGAATGGAACACTGAGAAAGCATCCCAACCCAATCCAGTTCAACGTCATAAGTCTGATGTTAGCCCATATACCTGATACCCGTCTATAATATCTCCTTCTGATTCACAAAGTCACAGGTCAGTGGGTGCAGAATCCAGCGCTGGCAGGGGTCTCCCCATGGCTCCTCGCTTCCAGGGCTCAGGGTCCATCAACAGCATCCAGTGATGGTGGAAGCAACTCATCACTGGCAGGGGTCCCCACGTGGCCTCTCCAGCTTCAGAGGTCTGGTTCCATCAGGGTCAAGTTGTGTGGCTTTTGTTCTGGCTCCTTCAGCTTCTCAGATGCTGCCATCTTGTCCTTGATTAATTGTCTCTAAGATTAACTCCCAACAACCTGGGAGATAGCTTCTCATCTTCATGAGGGAAATATCGCGAGATTTTCCAGACGTATGAGGAGAAAGCCATGCCCACACGGAGGCCTCATTGGCTACTCAATGACTATCTCCAGATTAACAGGCTAGACGCCACCCCTACATCTCAATCATAAAATTAACATAAGCACATGACTGCCACACTATAGCTTGCATGGAAATATCTTTATACTGTGTAAGAAAGTTCCCTCTACATTATCAAAACCCATAAAGGAAAATATAATTTGATTACAGCAAAATAATTTGTACAGCAATATATCAAAAAGTTATGGCAAGAAATAGACAAAACATTTTCAACTCATTGAGTTGTAGGTACTAAGATAATATGAGGATGCTTTAAAAAGTTCATGGAAGATTACATTTGTTAATTCCACTTTTTGATGAACCTTTTAGACCACCCTCCTACAAAACTCATGAGACAATGAATAAAATTGTCAAGTGATTAAAACAGCAGTTCACAAAACTGGAAAAAGTAAAAAGATGTTCATATAAATTGTGTATACTTGGCTATATCTGTGATGTTGGTGATCATAAAAGAAAATCATTGTTAGGTGCCATTAAGTTGGGTCTGGCTCATAGAGGTTGTATGTACAAAAGAATTGAGCCTTGCTCTGTCCCGCACCCTCCCCACAATTGTTAGGTTTGAGCCCATTGTGGCAGCCACTGTGTCAATCCATCTCAATCAAGGACTTCCTCTTTTTTGCTGACCTTCTATTTTACCAATCATGGTGCCCTTTTCTAGGTGTTGTTCTCTCTCAATAGCAACGTCCGAGGGTTGTGAGACCAAGTGTTGCCATCCGAACTTCTAGGGAGCCTTCTGGGAGAACTTCTTCCAAGACAGATTTGTTTGTTCTTCTGGCAGTCCGGGATACTTGGACTATTCTTTATACCTTAAGAAAGGAGATATACATAATCTTCTGTTATACTGTGTGTAAGAAATATCTCTAGGTTTCTTTCTAAAATTGCTATTTAGATTGCTATTCCATGTGACACTAAGAGGAAGTACAGTCAGCCCCATATGAATGCAAGGACACACATAGAGATACTGGTTGAAGGCAGCATTGCTTTGGCACAATTCTAGAAAAATGTTAAAAGGAACCTGAATGCATACTTTGTATAACCATACTGGGAGATAGTAGGCAGTGGTACCAAACCCAAACCAAGCACACTGCCATAAAGTCAATGCTGACTCAGAGCCCCTATGACAGGGTAGAACTGCCCCATGAGTTTCCAAGACGGACTATTATTGGGAGTAGCATGCCCTGTCTTTATCAGGAAATGTAGCAGCACAGTAATATCTATATAAAAGTATTCAGAGGATAAAGGCTTTATGAATCATGTAACGAGCCCTGATGTCATGGTGAGTTAGGCATTAGGCTGCTAACCAAAAGTCATCAATTCAGGCCCAGGAGTGCTTCTGCCAGAGTTGAGGCAATCTGCTTCCATCAAGAGTTACAGCCTCAGAAATACTTAATGAGCATTTCTCCCTCCTCTGACAGCAGGGTGCAGTTAGATTGGTGGATAATCATCAAGAAGCTGCATACCAAATTTTGGCACTTTCCTCAGAGAAGGGTCTAGAATTGGGGTTGTTGGCCAAGACTGACATTAGTTTCAAAGAAAGTGCTTCCATGTTTATTAAACTTCTTTCCCTTCCATGTGTTATTTAACACTCATCAATATAGTGGTGACACTATCATTGGAGTAAAAGAACCATAATGATGTAGAAAATAAAAACTGGCTTGTCTTTGCACTACATTGAATACACTATCTATGATCTTGTTCTCATTTCATATATAGGCTTAGTTTTTAAACTATACTTTTTTTACTCTTAGTAAAAACCAAACCAAATCCACTGCCATATAGAGTTTGTTCCAACTCATGAGGATGCTATCGGACAAGGTAGCACTGCTCCTGTGTGTATCTGAGTCTGTACAACAGTAGAAAGCTTTCTCTTTCTCCCATGCAGTGGTGGGTGGTTTTGAACTGCTGACCTTCCAGTTATCAGCCCATTATTCAGCTCAGATTTTTATTTATTTTCAGTCCAGATTTTTTTTAAAAAAATCAACATTTGCCTTAGTTGATTAATTTGTTTGTTTACTTTTTGATGTTTCACTCTTAACTAGTAGTCAAGATTAGGCAGCCTCTTGCAATCTAAAATGAAGGTGTCTTCTATGAAATGGAACACACTACTACATCTCACAATTTAGTGTCGATCCATAGACAATGGAGGTTGTACATTCAAAGTAAAGTTTAAGGTTGTTCTAGACTGAATCAAAATAACCTGCATCAAATGTATATGAAATCCACTTTGTTTCCAGCTCCTCTAATGGATACTTATGGCCATTCTCAATTGCAGGTGCCAGACAAGTGGTAACCAGGCACAAGAATGAGCATTATCTGTTGAAACCAGGACTAAAATCTTTTTTGGAGGGGGGCATCACGGCCCTCTGGTGGGAGTGGGAGGCCTAGCCTTGCTTCTGGAGAGCTGCTGCTGGTTTTAAACAGCCAAGCCAGCGGGTTGCAGTCCCACACTCAACCACTATGTCACTGGGGCTCAGCCCCAGGATTAAAATCTTATACTTAAAATTCAAGGGAGAAAGACTAAATGCTTCCTTCTTTTAGTTTCTCTTGCAATACTTTAACAGATAAATGAGGGAAGGTGTGTGTGTGTGTGTGTGTGTGTGTGTGTGTGTGTGTGTGTGTGTGAACACATACATGTTAAGGAGTTGGACAGACATCTGACTGACTACTTTTTTCTTAGCAGCAGGTATTTTTGAAACTGCCTATTTTGAAAGAGTTTAGTCTGTCTTTTAACCTTTGTCAGATGTCAGATTTGGAAGTAATTTTTAATATTCTTGTTCTTAAGCCAGGCTTAATGCTGAACCTGAAGGAGGAAATGGAGCAGATCTATCAAACAGAATTATGAGTGTCTTTACCAACTCAGTCTGATTTATTAGAAAATAAATTTTAGCAAACTCCCACCTTGATTTTAAATGTAAATTTTTGTTCTGTATCTAGCTCCCGTATTTTCCTTAAAATAGCCAAGATGCTATAGTTGCTTAATTCTGTTCTGAAATGTGTATGGGAAGTCATTTTAAAATATTAGTGTTCACTTTCAAGTAGGATCAGTGTGTATATCTTTAAAAATGGAATACAGGTTTTCTACCACTCCAAACTAGAATGACAAGGAAAACTTCTGAAACCAAAATGGTTTAAAGTAAAAAAGCAATTATATTATGTATGGAGAAATTAACCACCAAATAATCTATAAAGCCCCAAAAAGCATTAATAAAGTATTCATGGACCAAGTTCAAAGCTATGGTAGCGCAATGCTAAAATGCTAGTGCCCTGAGAAAGGAGGCGGGGACGCCTCTCTTGTTGCAGTTCAAGTACCCGCTGTCTCTTTATGGGCTCCCAGAGAAAACAGCACGGAATGTTTGTATCACTTTTTGCCATTTTAAGTGAAAGCTGAAATCCTCCTCAGCTTGCTTTTAGGTTACCAAAAATAGGGAGGGAGGCAGATCGTCCAACAAAGTGAAGTGGCAGAAAGCAAACTTGAAAAGCAGGAGATAGCTGCATTTATGTTAACTTTAAAATAAGAAGAAAAGGGGCTTGTGTTACACACCCTAGTAAAAATGGCTGTGCTATATATATAAAAAAAAAGATCTCTTGCTTCATAAGAAGCATATGACAGTATATTTCAATCACTTGTGTTTTAAAGAGAGATCACGTCGTTTTGCTGCGAGTAGGTGCCCCTCCCTTCCCTGGATATGACTCAGACATAGCAGCCCTCTGGATCCCGACCCATCTTCACCACTGTTCTGTTTGAGCCTGGTGTTGCAATCTCTGTGCCCATCTCCCTTAGCGTTTAATTGACCCATTGCTTTACCAAAGATGATGCCCTTCACCAGTTCCCTTCACCTCCTTCAACAACATGTCTACAGTGTGAGAGATGACGTCTCTAAATCCTCGCCGCAAAGGAGCATTCTGGTGGTGCTGCTTTAGCGTCAGATTTGTTTGTCCTTCTGGCAGTCCACGGTACTTTCATTGTTCTTCACCAGCACCATAATTCAAATGCAGCATTACTAACAATGCCTACACTAGGAAAACAGGTCAGACTGTACACGTGCTATCAGTGATACAAGAACCTAAAGTGATACACTTTATAAAAATGTTTTTACCAAGGAGCGGTTATGTTGCCAAACAGGAAGCCCCCTACTTTTGCACTGGGGAATTTCTTTTAATAAAGAGAGAAAGAGTAATCAGAATTAGAAACGTGAGGCACATGTGGCACAACAGAGCTCTTTTTCTAGAGCTCACAAAAGGGCAGAGAACGGGGGAGTGGCGAAAATCACAAAAATGGAGGTCAAGTTATCAATACCAGAAATAATAGCTGAAGTCACAGAAAGGGATAGAGGGTGGAAGATTGGAAAAAGAAATGAACAGGATGCTAACACCAGAGGCAATCATAGAAGGAACCAAGGAGATCTTAAAATTCGTATGCTCAGAATCTGCTAAGATAAAGTGATTAAAAATAATTGAGTGGCCAAAATAGGCAATGCAAACAAAAATGATCTCACTATCAAGATGAATATAGGAGGAGAATATGATTCCAAAGGAAGTAAACTGCACTGAGGACCTGTTTATAACAATTATTATACAAATTTTAATTTTTATAAGCAGGTATCCCATCACATGTCAGTGTGTTATATGAGGGTATCCAAAAAACTCAGGTTTTTTTTTAACAAAACAACTTTATTCATTGCAAAGTACACTTCATTACACTTAATACATTTGTCAAATATGCTATTGCATTCTTGGAAACATTTTTCCATCTCATTTGTTTGAATGGCTTACAGAACTTCCCTCATCTTTTTTTGACCTTCTCAATGTCAACTCCCTGTGCTTTTATGTTCCTCTTCATTTGCAGACAAAAAAAAAGTCACACAGAGCAAAGTCAGGGGAGTAAGTTGTGTGGGGAAAGAGAGTCATGCTGGCTTTGACCCCAAACTGGTGCACTGAGATGGCTGCATGAGCGGGTACGTGGTCATGGTGCCAAACCAGTGCCCTGTATGCCTCAAATCAGGTCTTTTTTTTTTTTTTTGTCATACAGTTACACAATGTTTTCAGAACCTCTATAAAGAAAGCTTAATTAAAAGTCTGACCTGATGGAACAAACTTCAAATGCACTACGAGGGGACATTTTCATCCTTTCAGGAAGTTGAAGGACATCTACAACAAAAATTTGTCATCAATCGACATTTCACTTTTTTTTTGAAACAAGAAAACCACTTATACCCTTGAGTTCTTCCCACAGCGCTGTCCTTGTTAACGGTGTTCAACATCACAGCAATCGCTGCAACATGTTTCCTGAGCAAGAAACAAAATTTCACAGCCTCTCGCTGTTCTCTTTAAGTTGGCCATCACAAAAAAATGAAGTTTGAGTTCAACTTTATTTTTTAAAAAAATCACGGTGACCAGAGAGAACCTTCCCAGGCAATGCCACTGGGTGCACTAACCCAGAGCACTTGCTCTATTGGACTCATGTACTCTGAAAGCTCTGCACCACCCAGCGCAGTTCCGATGGGGGTGGGGGGTGGGAGGCGGTGTCCCCTTGTACTGTGGTGGCTTCAATATTGTATGATGCTAGAAACTATGGGACTTGTATTTCAAATGCAGCAGGGCCACCAATGGGGGACAAGTTTTAGTGAAACTTCCAAACTAAGAGTAGAGATGATAGGGCTGAAAATCTGCTTCTCAAAGAAAGCTGTTGGTAATGAAACCCCTACAGATCACAACAGAATGGTATCAGACTCAAACATGCCCACAATTGTGACGGTGGGCAGGGCTGGCCTACTTTTGGTTCTGTTCTACAAAAGGTCACCCTGAGTTCAAACTAGCTTAAGGAGGCAAACAATAGAAGGAAGCTTGGGGGGAGGGAGGGGTCCTGGGGGGGGGGATATTTTCAGTAAATGACATCAACAACATTTCTCCATCACATGTGACATAAAGGTGTGCCTCTGGGAATAAACACCTGTACATAACAAAGAGAAAGAAAAACATACACCTGCCTTTTGACTGATCATTAGATCAAAGCAAAACCCCAATTTTCTCAAAATAGCAACACACAACATTTATCACAAAGCATTAAGACCAGAACTTACACCCGCACAAAGGGAAGGGGTGAGGGAAAACTCCCTAGGGGGAGGGAAAACTCCCTTGCTGGACCTCCCAGACTCATGGGAAGGTCAACCTCCAAATGATAGGATACCTGGAAAATAACTATGATGAAAAAGCTTTAAAACTTTGTGGGAAAATGAAACTAAACAGTATTCAAATTTTCACAGACACTCCTTCAAGCCCTGTCCAATATGGAAATCTCTCAGTTGCAGCTAGTGCGTGTCAAAGGGAAAATGTTTATTTCTAAATAATAAAAGGGTGAAAGTGAATGAAGTAAAAATAAAAATTTGCCTCAAAAGAAATTCATTAGAAAACGATAATTCTGAATGTTTCTTTAGAGAAAGATGACAATAAAGATAAACCAGAAATCCATGGTAAGGATAATATCATTGTATTTACATGGAAAACTGAAAGAATCATAATTTTTACTTTCTATTATTGAAGTAAAGTGTCATCACTGCTAGGGTTCTTATATACATAATCGCTATAACTGCCACCCAATAACTGGGCAGAGACGTGAAAATAGGATGCATAGAACTCTAATGGAGACTGGTAAAATTTGCCTTCCTGCTAAGTATAAAGTTATCTCCAAAGCTTAAGCAGAGAATCTCACAACCATCAAAACAGAAGCCAGGAATGAAATGCATTCTTTGGACAATGCATTGATCTCTGCATGCAGAGTTTCCTTGATCCCAGAGACAGAGTTGTGATGCTAGAGATGGCGAGCGAGGAGAGAAGTGACGGAGAGGTGGGGCAGCAGCATTCCCACACCATAGACTGAGTAAAGTTAAGTGCCTCTGGGCAGGAGGCTTTCTGGCAGAGTAGCTTACCCTCAAGCACTTAAATCTGGGAACCTAGATTTGCAGACCCCCGAAGCTAGAACTGGACACCTTCAGGATGAGGCTTATGGTGAAAGCAGGGCAATTTATTGGCAAACTAAAGGATGCTTTCATTTTTCTTGAATCTACTGCTAATGTTCGTGGAAGCCATAGGAGATCAAACAATGCATTGCACTAGAGAAATCTCTTGTATAAGACCTCTTTGAAGCACTGAAAGGACTAAAATGTGCCTGATTAAAGCCATGGTACTTTTAATTATCTCAGATGCCTGTGAATATCGGGTGTTGAATAAGGAAGACAGAAAAAGAACAAATGCATTTGAATTGCGGTACAGGAGAAGAATATGGAAAACTACTGTGGACAATGAACTCTGTCTTGGGAGAAGTACAGCCAGAATGCTCCTTAAAAGCAAGGACGATGAGACTTCCTCTCACTTACTTTGGACATATTATTAGGAGAGACCTGTCTCTAGAGAAGAACATCGTGCTTATAAAAGTAGAGGAGCATTGAAAAAGAGAAAGTCCCTTGATGGATGGATTGACACAGTGGCAGCCACCATGTCACAAACATTAGAACAATTGTAAGGTTGATGCAAGACCAGACTATGTTTTATTACATTGTACACAGGGTCACTATGAATCAGAACTGACATGATGGCACAAAATAACACCAGAGGTGCTGTGCAGTACCTGAGCAGAGTGGAAGCCAAGGGCCAGTAAGAAAGTTATGCGTGTGGGTTTGGTTTGGAATATGAATTTCTTAACTTGTCCTAGAGTGAAATTACTTAATTGATTTACATTTGAGATCTAAGGAGTCCGAAGACTCATCTTTGTCCCTTTTTTTCTGTAACCAGAATCGCCCTGAAGAGCACTAAGTACATCCCCAGGAACTTTAAGAATATTTAAGAAATCAGACTATGCAAAGTCATTGAAACTGTTCCAAAATAAGAGGGAAAGAGAGATCCTGAAATGTTTCAAGAGCTAAAAAGTCTATGTAAACAGGGGAAAGAAAATAACAGACACAGGGATGTTTTTCATGAGCACATGAAATATGCAAAGGGTGTGGTGTTTTCCCGCTAATTAAGCATTGAAATTTGCTAGAGTATTCTGAGAGACAGTTCCTGATGTTGAGAATGTGGAAGCTAACTTTCCATTGGATGCAATAGAAATTTTAGAAGACATAGTGTTTTTTTTTTTTTGTCATCACTGCCCTCTGGTGGTTTTGGGAGCTACCCAGCGCTGCTCCTGAGAGCTGCTGCTGAATTTGAACCACCAAGCCCGCGGGCCGCAGTCCCGCACTCAACCACTTACACCACCGGGGCTCAGCCAATAGTTTTTTTTTTTTTTAATGTCCCCAGGCCCACCTCCAGATTACATTCTATAACAGAAAAGCAGAGGAGGCATTGGCGCCAAGGATTAGCTACAAGGTCAGTGATTTAAACCCATCAGTAGATAGATGACAGGTTTATGATCTTGGGAAACCTGGAAAGGATTTAACGCCATGGCAATATTTTTGTTTTTCATGTAAAAATTACACTGTGAATTACAAAAAAATATGAATATCACTGGAAGGAATTGAAATTCCAGAACACTTCATTGTGCTCACGTGGAACCGGCACGTGGGTGAAGAGAAAGGCGCCCAATCAGACCAAGCTTTTACAATCAGGAAAGGTGTGTCCTTCCATCACATTTATCTAATGTGTATATTGTGGAACTATTCTGAGAAGCAGACCTATATTAAAAAAAAAACAGTTTGGATTGAAGGAATGATCCTTTACAGATTGCAATCTGCAGGTGGCATCTTGAAAGGGAAGAGGACCAGAAGCACGTAAAGGTGGAGCTAAAAGACCAAAGCCTTCGATGTGGATTAGGTAGCATCGCATGTGAGGATGCTTTCCACATACAGAAGAGGAAAACATTCACAAATGGACCAAAAAGCGACACCAAGTAACAACAGAGAAATCATTGAAACTGTAAAGCATTTCCTTTTGCTTGGATTCATAATCGATGCCCATGGAAGCAGCAACCAGGAAATCCAATCAAGTTTGGGCAGATCTGCTGCCAAGGACATCTCTGAAGAACAAGTTCACTGAGGACTGGGCCTACACCAAGTCATGAGTCATATACATGTGAAAGTTGGACATTGTATATGGAAGACCACGGAAAAATTGATGCATCTGAATCACGGTGCTGCCAGAAGAACAAATCTGTCTTGGTAAAAATTCAGGCAGAATGCTTCTTTGAAGGAAAGATGCTGCGGCTTCATTGCCTGTCCCTTGGACATGTCCTCAGAAGGGACCAGTCCCTAGAGAAAGACACGATGCTTTGTACAACAGAGGGTTATTGATAATGGGGCAGAACTTCTAGAATGACAGAGTGTTTGCAATATTAGACTCAAACATTGCGTCACATGGGAGGATAGTGCAGAGTCAGGCAGTGTCTCCTCCTGCTGTACTGTGAGTCAGAACCAACTTGAAACCACCTAGCAATAGCAACATGGAAATGTTTTTTAAATGAGCCCTCAATGATCTTGTAAGTCTTATATTTCTACCATTTGGACATGCAGATAGAACTCAACAGCCAGGTGAGTTCATAAAAAACTCAATAATCCTTCTATTATATTTGCTTATAAGGTTGGAAACCACCAGCACTCCCAGGGAGAAAGATAAAGCTCTCTATTTCCATAAATAGTTGCAGTCTCAGAAACCCAGAGTAACAGTTCTACCCTGCCCTATAGAGTCACTGTGAACCAGAATCTACTTGAGGGCAAGGAGTTTTTGAGTTTTTATACATTAAAATCTCTTCCGGTGATGGCAAGAACAGGCTTGAACCATTTCACATTTTACTACAGCTTAGTATTCTATATCTCTCTATGTGGATAATTACTTTTGGAAATGTCCTAGAAGAGGATGTTGTTTTAGATCAGATCTTAAAGTAAAACTACAAGACTCAAACCAGGGACCTGAGATGACAACATCAGAACAAAAATGTCAGAGACATGGAGGGTTGTTGAACTTCATATCAAAAATAAAGGTGCTTTGGGGTTATGATAAGGGAGGTTGGAGGGGAAATGGAGAGCAATAACAATGAGTATAAGAACAAAGAAAATGTTCTAAAATGGATCGTGGAACTCTTGAAGTTAGTCAAAGATGAGCAGCAACCCTGGAAGCAGTCAATTAACAAACCACCCAGCTGAATCTTGCAGAAAAACAATGTTCTCTGTAGCATTTTAATTTAAGCCCAGCCCCATCCACTGTACCCAGCCAGAGGTCATCTTGAAAATAATGGCCCATATTCCAGGCCCTGGAGGAAACATATAGAACTTCTTGCTTGATTCTATCTGACAATTCCTTGAGGATCAACTCAAAACTTCTCTCCTTCCTACACCTAAGTTGGAACTGGCTCATTGGTAAACCTGCTGCCAGGGACAATTTGTCTGGAGTGGAAAGACTGACTACTTAAATACCATAAGAGTTTGAAAAGCATTGAAGTATTCCTGGAAATTAACAGGGCCACCCACATTCTTAGGACAGTGTGCCTGCCTACTAATGACCTATGATTGAATTAAATTCTTAACATTCTCTGCTATAAACACTGTGAAATCAGGAAATAAATAGAAAGGATATCAAGGGAACACTATAAATAGAAAACAGATTAAAATGAGAAAATGTTTGGAAAAATACTATAAATTAGGCATGAGAAGGCTTGTATGGTCACAAAGGTGAATGAGAGACACCATCAGACCAAGGTTAATTCTTGTGCAGTGAGAGTCATACACCCCTCCAGACCATTTTTCTTTAAATCAATTCTGAAAGCACTCACCCTTTTCAAAGTACTTTGACTTTTCTGCAAGGTCTGAAAACTCACTGGAGCTGCCACAGAGAATTCACAGTCATAGTCACCACTACAGGATTTATTAGGGAAATGAAAGTTTACAGATCAAGGTCAGGATCAACTTGGAAGGAACAGGACACAGCTCAGACAATTCTTTCATTAGCATAGCTTTCAGCCACAACAGCTCTCAGTTCTGTATACAGAGAACATCAGACTTCTCAGCTATGCCTGTAGGTCATCTCCAGCTTGAGCTTTGCAGCTGGCCTGGCCTTTGCTAAAAGGCCCAACTTGGTCAAGTGCTAGAGTACATTTGACTCCCATATTCAGTGTCTAGTGTTACCCCTTTGCCAGCAAGCCACCACCTGAAGACACGCAGCTCTCTCACTCTGTTGTCCAGCAAGCCCAGTGCAGCCTCTTTCCTCTGTGGACCAGGGAACCCACTGTAGATTTCTTGCAGGACTCCTGGGTTTTGATGCCCATGCCTTCTTGCAACTGTCTTGTGCTCAGGTCAATTGCTATATTTATTTCTGTCTGCTGGATCGATGAGGTTCTCAATCATGCACCCTGGGTTCAAAGGATGGCCTGTAATTCTGCCTCTTCTTGAAGGTCATGAGATCCCCCCCATACTCAATGGGATTAGCTCTGTAATCAGCCTACTTCTCCCACCAAGACCACAACCTGACCAAACCTCTTAGCAACCACCAGCACCTTTTAGCACAGTGAACGAATCCCTGTAGTGATTTTACACCTTCTTTGTATAGTAAACTGTTCAATCTCTGTGCAAAATTGTGGCCTGACATTATCTTGACACAATTCTAAACACAGGGACAGAAAGGTCATAGAGAGAAAAGTCCATTGCACTAATGTTACAAACTACCAAAATTGAGTTTTGTGGTTTTTAGTCCTAACTCAATTCCAAACCCAGCCTCTAGAAGTGAAAGTTAAAATTAGTTTAAAATTCTGTCCCTGCAGATAAGCTGAGTATGTATCCATCATTCAGAAGCAACCCAGTCTTCTTACCACACAATATTAGATCTAGTGTAAGTTATTGTTGTTGGGGGGAATTGTCTTTGAGTGGATTCCCCAATCACGTTGACTTCAGAGACCACTGACTAACATCTTATCTGGGACTCTGTGCCAAGCTCATGATGCTTTCTTGTTTGGACCAGTCTCTAGATTTGGGTTTCATTTGGTCTGGTTTTAAAAAATCACAAACAAAAAAACAGGGTCAAAAAACATGAAAATGTGTTCAACATCATTATTCTTCAAGAAAATAAAAATGACACTGTGCTAGTTCTACACAACCAAATTGCAAAAAGAAAAAAAAATTCAAAAGACAGTTTCAAATTGGATGAGGGCACAGAATGGCTTAAACAGTAGCTTTCTGTTCCCAGGAAAATGTACAGCCTTAGAAACCACATATAGGGTCTCTATGAATTGAAATCAACTTGACAGTCTGGGGTGGTGGTGGGAAAGGGGAGGGGAAGACATATTTGAATTACTGTTTCTGTGATAACTATTTGTTATAATCAGGCTTATTTTCAAAATAATTATATATAATCCAAGTACTCTGAACACAAAAATAAAATAAATGAAAAGTAGGAAAATGATTAAAAAATAAAATTTATCTGGAAAAATGCAGCAGAGTCCAACAAGTTGTCTATAGGCAGAAATGTGTCTACCACCCAAATCAAAGTGAACAAAATAGTTGGTTAATGACCTACAATGTATATAAGTTAAAAGAAAATAATTAATGAAGGGAAGTATAATATTCCCATTACTGATATTAAGGAGTAATTTCCTCTGCAACTTCATTTGCATGGAGGAGGTGTTACATAATATAGTAGAAAAGTTCTTCTATAACAAGCACAGTCTGTACCTTTGATGTTCTTTTAAAACCAATTTCTCACTCTCAAATTCCAAAGCCAGGCTTATCATTTATGATTTTGTATATTGGATTTTCTTATATAGGAAAATACCTGTTCTGACACCTGCACCTCTCTTCATGAAAAGGAAAAAAGAAATCATACTGGTGCAATTGTCAGAGTTCAGTATTAACATGCAAATGTTAAATTGTGCCTTTCTGTTGCTATGGGCAAGGAACTTGAATGACTTGAGCAAATTCTGGAACTGAAGAGAAATTGCTTCCCACTCAGTTATAATTTTACCAGGCACAGGCACAGGGAATAAATAATGAAAGAGGTCATTTGGGTTCACATTTAATGCTCTGAGTGGGATGTGCCTGATGACTGGAGAGAGAAAACATGACCTAGTGATGGAAAGATCTTGCTTTATGATCTGAAAGAAATTCTGGCAGCTCTGACTTAATTTCACATAAGTACATGGAAATGAGAAATCAGAAGCCTCTTCTACAAACATAAAGGTAGCAGGTAAAGTTGTGTTTTTAAGTAGAACCCTGCAGAAAGAGATAAACAATTCTTAGTGAAGAATAGCCTGGACTATGGGTGCCTACCATTTATTATGTGTGGTATTATTTCCCTTACAACTGGCATCTTATTGATATGAATATTAAAGAAAATAAATGGGCAAAACAAATGTATTTTTCCTCAAAAAATTTTTGTAGCCCATAGCTTTACTAACTGACAAAGTGGTTAAATATGACCACATACTCTTTGAAACGGTTCTCATTGAGAAGTGGAGTTTATTTTCCTTCAATCCGATGGAGTAACTGCTTCAGCAATAGACTGTGGTAGAAGTGACACCATACCAGCTTCAGGTATACTCTTTCACAGCACTAAAGCAAACAAAGAAACAAAAAACCCCAACAACTCCACAGTCTTATGTCAATTCCACATGTACTATGTGACAACCTCATGTTGTACAGAGTAGAAATTCTTCTAGGGGGTCCCTATGAGCTGGAATAGACTAAACACGATGGGTTTGAGATTTTGTTTTACTTTTAATGTTGAGACAGTCAAATCAATGGGACTTTCTTCAATGCTGCTACTGAGTGGGTTAGAACAATAAACCTTTGGATGAGCGGTTGAGCCAAGACTGTTTGCACTTATTATGAACTTTTCACCACTCATATGTCAGTGAATCATATTGTGGTGGCTTCTGTATTGCTGTGATGCTGGAAGTTTTGTTGTTAGTATTTTCAAATACCGGCAGGGTCGCCCAAAGTCAACAGGGTTCAGCAGAGCTTCCAGACTAAGAACAGACTATGAAGAAGTAGTAGACTGTCCACTTTGGAGGGATTAGTCATTGAAAACTTTGTGAATAGCATGGAAACCCTGTGAGACCCTAAAGGTCTAATGAACACAACTAGAACACTGTCAAGGATGGTGCCACAAGATGAGTCCCTCTGGTCAAAAGATTCTCAAAATATGAAGGAGGAAGAATTGCCTTCTCAAAGTATAGGTGATGAAAATTACAGGGGTGGCTTAAAGCCCTCAAGACCTTCATTTACTGATGTGGCATGACTCAAAATGAGAATAAACAGTTGCAAACAACTATTAAGGACTGGAATTTTGAATGTATAGAATGTGAATCTAGGAAAATTCTTTTTGTTGGTAGAGACCATCGAGTCTTTTCTGACTGATAGTGACCCTATTCACAGCAGAACAAAAACTGGAAGTCATCAAACATGACATGGACTTCATATCCTAGGTGTTAGTGGGCTGAAATGGACTAGCACTGGCCATTTTGAATCAGAAAATCATATGTATTTGTATGCCTGGAATAATATATTCAAGAAGAAAGGCATCACACTGATGGTCAAAAAGGACATGTCAGGGTGTAAATTAAAATACAATATTGTCTGTGTTAGGATAATATCTATCTGAATGTAAGCGAATCCAGTCAATACAACTACTCAAATTTATGCTCTAACCATTCAAGCAAGTGGTGCAGAAATTGAAGAAATTTACCAAGATCTTGTATGAAATTGATCAATTATACAATCAAGACTCATTAGTGCTTATAAGCAAAAGTTCAAATGTAAAAGCTTGAAAAAAAAAGGAAATAGCAATACTTGGATAAGATGGCCACGATGATAGAAATGAACCTCATGATCACCTGATAGAATTTTTCAAATCCCATGACTTCTTCTTAACCAATACCTATCTTCAATGACAAAAAGCGATGACTATTAACTGGACCTGTGCAGATGGTATACATACAAATAAAATTGACTTCATCTGTGGGAAGGGATGATTCAGAAGCTCAATATTATCAGGTAAAATGAGGCCAGTGAACTGTCGCAGAAGGGTCATCAATTGTTCATTTTTAAATTGAGGTTCACATTGAACAAATTTAAATTTTTGAAAGTCAAAATAAGACCTTGTGTCTAATCAAACTGAATTTTGAAAACAACTCAAGAACAGATCTGACTCATTAAACACTAATGACAGGAGATGAGCTGTAGGAGAACATCAAGAACAACATATATGAAGAATTCAAATGTCATTAAGAAGATAATATTGAAAGAAAAGATCGGAAGGAATGTCATTAGAGACCCTTAAAATTGTTCTTTATTATAGATTATGTAAGGTAAATGGAAGCAATGATGAATTAAAAAGAGCCAAATCGAAATTTTCAAAGGAAAGTTCAAGAAGATAAAGTTAAATATTATAATGAAATGTGCAAAGACTTTTAGTTAGAAAACCAAACAAGAAGAACATGCATAGCATCTCATGAGCTGAAAGACTTCAAGAAAAAATTCAAGTTGAATTGTAATATTGAAAGGTTCTATAGACAAAATATTAAGCAATACAGGAAGCATCAAAATAAGTAGAAACAATAGAGTCACTATACCAAAAAGAACTAGTCCTTATTCCAAAATTTCAAGACATAGCATATGAGCAACAGCCAGTGATGTTAAAGAAAACAGTCCATTCTGCCCTAGCCAAAAAAAAATAGCTCTAGAAATTGATAGGATACTCAGTGAAATGTCTCAACAAGCTGATGATGCCATGAAATTGGAAAAACAGATACTAGACCAACTAGCTAGAAAATATCCATATTCATAGCTACCTTATATACTTGTGTATGAGCTGAGTTTTTCAGCACATTTTTAAAGCAGTTTTTGTGGTAAAATGGGGTGCCTTGGGTGATATTCAGGTTGGCTTATACTCAAGTATATAGGGTATTCTAAAAAAGGAGACCCAACAGAATTCACAAATTATAAAACAATGTCCATTCATAACATATATAAGTAAAATTTTGCTGAAGATTTTCCAAGAGTGGTTGCAGTACTACATTGAAAGTTAGTTGCTGAAGGCTCAGGGTGGGTTCAGAAAAAGATGTAGAATAAGGCATATAATTTGCAAATTCTGTTGGCTCTTGACTGAAAGGAAAGAATACCAGAAAAAATGTTTACTTGGGTTTTATTGAGTAGGCAAAGGCATTTGACTATGTGGACCACAACAAACTTAAGAGACCCTTGAGAAGAAGGAGAATTCCAGAACATTTTCTTGTGCTCTTGCAGAACTTGTACATGGACGAAGAGCCAGTTAAATTGGGGGGTGGGTGCAGATATGAAGGGATTGCTTCATGGTTCAAAATCAGGAAACGTGAATCAGGGTTGTATCCTTTCACCAGACCTGTTCTTTGTTGAGCAAATAATCAAAGAAACTGTATTATATGAATAAGAATTTGGCATCATCTTGGAGGAAGGCTTATTGGCAACCTGTGATATGCAGACAGCACAACTCTCCTTGCTGAAAGTGAGGAGGTTCAAAGCATTCACTGAGGAAGATCAAGAATTGCAGCCTTCAGTATAGAATATAATGAAATATAAGGACAACAAAATATCTCACAACTAGACCAACCAGAAATGTCATGATAAATGGAGCAAAGGTTGATGTTGTCAAGGATATTGTCTTGCTTGGGTCCACAATCAATGCCCATAGGAGCAGTAGTAAAGGGATCAAATGATGTCATGGCATTGACTAAGACTGCTCTGCAAGACCTCTGTAAAGGATTACAAAGCAAGGATGTTACTTTGAGGACTAAGGTGCACCCAACTCAAACCATGATATTTTCAATTGCCTCTAAGGTGTTCCTGGAGAAGCAATGGCATTATCAGTATTCTTGTATGCATAAGGTGCCGGTGAAGAATATTGAAAGTACCCTGGATTGTCAAAAGAACCTCTTGGAAGAAGTATAGCCACGAGGTTCCTTAGCAATGCGGACAGACATATGATCAAGCGAGATTGGTTGCTGGAAATGCCATCATGCTTGGCAAAATAGAAGGCCAGTGAGAAATGGGAAGAAGCTCAATGAGAGAGACTGACACTTGGCTACAGCAATGGGCTCGAATATAACAATTGAGATAAAGGGGCAAGAGGACCAAGTGTTGCTGCATCCATTGTAATGGGCTCACAACTCACCAGCACCTGACAAACTGAACCCTGTACCACAAACAGACAGTGTTTACTTCTATTTTTTTCTTGCAGCTTCTTTTTTTAGACTCTACCTCTCTGAATCCTGGCAACTTGCTGTGAGAGGTTCAAGCCACAGTAGCGGTCAGGTGTATGTGTAGCATCCTCAGTTAAGCGCCCAGACTTTAGACAGCTTCAACCAAAGAACCACGTGGAGTGAATGTTCTTAGAGAGTTGGTTAGTGGAAAAATTAGGATTCTCTGCCCAGTGCTGAAGTGAAACTGAAAATACTCTTGAGATATGTTCTGGGAAAGGAAAGTTTTATTTTGCCCAATTGATTAAGTAAAAGGAGACCGTATTTGGCTTTTCTTCGAACAAAGTGGGGTGTGTGATATTTTTATATAAGCGGAGCAGAGAATGGAGTTTGGGAAAGGAATGTCAGAAACTTTTTTTATCTTTCTCACAAGACATCTACCAACAAGCATATAATCTTCCTTTCTGCTCTTTGCCTTGCACTGGATACTTGGCGACTGGGGAGCCCCAGAGTGGCCCGTATAACAGGGTGACTTATCTTGCTCTTTCCCAGGACTCAAAAGAATAAGCTTAATCTAGTCACTTTTCCATACACACCCCCAGTTCTTGACCTTATCTCTTAGCCTGGAAACCAAATGAATTGTATTGAAATCATAAACCTTTAAATAACATTTTAACCCAGTCATCATGTACTTTGCTGAAGTCAAGTCAGCTTTATATCTTACAAATATTGGGCTGAGCCCCGGTGGCATAGTGGTTGTGCATGGGACTTAGGCCTACTGGGCTGGCGGTTCAAATGCAGCAGCAGCTCTCCAGGAGCAAGGCTGGGCCACCTACTCCCACCAGAGGGCAGTGATGCACCCCTCCTCAAAAAAAACAAAAACAAACATTACAATAATAATTGCATCAACCCTTAACTTCTGAGGGAAAATAGCAAAGACAAATCAATCTGTCACAGACTAGAGGGAGCAAAATGTAGGGCCTGGTATGACTTTCATTTCAGTCCCAAAGACTCTCAACTGGATGTCATCCAAGGACTCACTCATGGCCATCAAGTTAGTTCTGACTGATAGCTTCTAGGACTAGAACTGGGCAAGACATTCTAGGCGACACATAACACTATGAAGATTAATCAAATATGCTTTCACATTTCCAGTGGTTACTTCTGCCCCAAAAGATCAGTTTTTCCTTTTAGCAGTCCAGAATACTTTCAAAATTCTTCTCCAACACTACAAATCAAATGCATCGATTCATCTTCAGCTCCCTTTATTCAGTGTCTAACTTTCATATGCATTAAGACGTGATGGAAAATACCATGGCTTAATTCAGGTGCACTTTAGTCCTCAAGGTAACATCCCGGCCCTTTAATACTCTAAAGAGGTCTTGTGCAACTTGTCTTTTATCTCTTGGCTGCTCCTACAAACGCATTAATTGTGAAACCACACAGAAAAAACCCTTGGCAACTTCAACCTTTCCCCCTTTTATCATGATGTTACCTATTGGACCAGTTGTGAGGCTTGTGGTCTCCTTAACCTTCAGTTATAATCCCTCCCGAAGGCTGCGATCTTTAATCTTCATCAGCAAGTGTTTCAAGTCCACTTTCAGCAAACAAAATTCTGTCACCTGCAAATCACAGGTTGTTAATAAGCCGGCCTCTAATCCTGTTCCCACATCCTTCTTCATATGAGCCAGCTTATCTGATGATTTGCTCAGCATGCAGATTGAGTAAGTATGGTGAGAGGGCATAACCCTGATATAAACCTCTCTTAATATTAAACCATGCAGTTTTTCCTTGTTGGTTCGCGTAACTGCCTCGATCCAGGTACAAGTTCCATATGAGCACAATCGAGTGTTTTGGAATTCCTATTTTTCTCAAGGTTACCCAGGGTTTGTGATGATCCCTACAGTCTACTGCCTTTGCATAGTCAATAAAATGCAAATAAAGATCTTTCTGTATTTTCTGCTTGCAGTCAAGATCCATCTGGCATCAGCATTGACAGCCTTTGTTCCATGTCCTCCTCTGAATCTGGTCTGAACATCTGGAACATTTTAGCCTAAATATAAAAAAATCTTCTGACAGCACTGTCCCATCAGTCCTGACTCAGCACAATGCACAACAGACGGAAACACTGCCTGGTCTGGGCCAGCCTCACAATCGGCGTCGTTTGAATCGCTTGCTTCAGTCAGTGTGCCACCCCATCTGGTTTCCCACCACTCTTATTCTATGATGGCCCTCAATTAGAACATATTTTAGAAATCAACCTCTGCTTACCCTGATTCCATTTTCCTCGTGGTGTTAGGTTTCTCAGGTGGGTAATACCTCAGTTCTGGGCTTCACATGAGAAAGAATTAACGCTGAAATCTGGTCTGTAATCCAAGTGGTATTTTATAAAGGATGAGAGAAGCTGCAGGTATTACAGTCTCAAAAGAGTAAAGGCTATTTCAGGGAAGTGTGCCAAATTTTGTGAAAGCCAGGCTGGGGCCCACCACTGACACGGGAAACCTTGTGGGACTGCCCTCCCACACCTGGTGACACTTAAGGCCAGAGAGCCCTCACGGCACAACCCAGAGGCCACTAAAGAACAATCAAGGGGAGAAGGGCAGAAGGCAGAAGGGCCAACCATCCCACCACTAAGGTATTTCAAGCCTCTGGCCGGGGAGGCGGGTTGATGGTATTTGTTAACCCACCTAGGGGAGTCATAAGCCTGAGCCTGGTTTGGGCCACCCAGGTGTGACTCAAGGAGCCTGAATTGGATCATGCCCAGTTAGAGTCATCATGGATGGCTAATGCTTGCTTGTTTTCCTTGCCAACCTCTTGTAGGGGGCCTTGCACAGGCATGGGAGGGACAACTCCTGTCCCTGTCTGACTACCTGACAATGGTACTTATCCACCATAATGCTTACTTGCATGTCTGGTTGTTTTCTGTCTCTCCTAATTATTTATAAGTAAATTTTAAAAATGCTGTGGCAGGGTCTCCATTTGTAAGTTATTGCTTTATCTTCAACATGCAGAATACTATCCAGTTTCTAAGACTTAGTAAATACCTGTTGTATAAAGTAAAAAATTTGTCAGTAAACTAGCTGTGTGACCTAAGTCATTTTGGCTTTGAAACTTTTGGGCTTTTCCTTACTCTATTAAAAAAAAAGGGAGGGGGGAGTGGAAGAAGCTCATATTAAATGAGCGCATTTCCATTCTAGGCCCCCAATCCAATGATTGTGAAATCTCACTCCTTTCTAGCATTGGTTTCATTTGAGTCAACAGTTGCTCTGGGTCATGGGAGAACCCAGAGCAATGTTTTTAATAAGCTAGAGCAATAATCTAGAGCAATAAAAGGCATTGTTCTGAAGTGGAGTTTCATCTAAGCAGCATGGATCGATTTAAAAGTAATAACCAGTATGATTTTACTTGCTTGGAGAACTCAAGAATAAATCATCAGTAATCATTTTCTGACCTAAGAGAGTTTTTTCATATCTTTTTATAATATTAAAGTTATTTCTTTTAGCAGAATGTGGGAGGTTATTTAGGGAATTTATCCTATGATAATGACTCTCACATTTCTATCTGTAACCCTGAACTCCACACTCAAATCCAATAACCTCCTTAACATTTCTATTTGGGCTTGGACCATCTCAAATTTAAAATATTCAAGTCTGTATAACGAGTATTCTCCCCCAAACCTCTGATTTCAGTGGCATTCTCACTGCAGTGAAGTGGCTCTTTTCTTTACACCCCAAACCTTGCTATCATGAGCTATTTGTCAGCAAATTTTGTTGCGTGTCCCTTCAAAGGTGGACACTCGAACCAGTCTCCATGCTCCTGTACTCTCATCCTATTCTAAACCAATATTCTATATTTCTTAATTATTGCAAAAACACTTCAACTTGTTTCCCTCGTGTGGTGTCCAACCCCACAGCCAGAGTATCCTGAGAAGACGATGGTACAATTATAGAAAAAAAGAGAAAGTGGAGGACAGGGAACTGATCTCCAATTTTGGGAGAAGAGCCTGGAGTTTATTCGACAATGGGGTTAGATAGTAAGGAGACCTGCAAGCCTTCAGTTCACACATACACAATATAAAGGCAGTGTGTTAATCTTGGATATCCTGAGTTCATTTTTTTCTTTTTTTTCTAAATTTTATTTATTTTTTTTAATTAAAAATCATCTTATTAGGAGCTCGTACATCATTTTTCCAATACATAAATAAACATACTGTGGCAAGCACCCTCGCATGTCCACTGCCGTCATCATTCTCCAAACATCTGCCCTTTCCCCTGAGCCCCTGGTATCGGCTCCTCCAACTCCTCCCCTCTCCCCCTGCTCTCCCTCCCCCATCAACCCTCAATACTTTATAAGTTATTATTGTTCTGTCGTATCTTACCCTGCCCGACACCTCCCTCAACTCACTCCCCCATGTCCGTCCTCCAGACGGGTCATATGTAGATCCTTGCAGTTGGTTCAGTCTCTCTACCCCACCTTCTGTCCACCCATCCAGTAGTTCCAATCTAACCACCGGCCCGAGGGGGCTCATCCATCCTGATTTCCCCATATCTCCAGCTCCCCTCTCCACTAGTATACCTTCTCCAGCCCATCCGGTTTTGCAAGGTAGAGTTGGGACCATGATGGTTAAGACCTCAGGAACTAGAGGAAACTTGTATGCATCATCACTGCCCGGCTGCACCTTGACTATTCTGTCTCCTTCCCGTGGTTCCCCTGTAAAGGGGTGACCAATTACCCACCAGTGGGCCTTGGGCCCCCACCCTCCTCCTCCCCTCACTCATAATGAAGTGATTCCTGTCCTTGGGTGCTCCATACCTGCTCCCTTTGGCCCCTCTTGATCACACTTGCTGGTGTGCTTCTACCCTGAACACTTTGTGAAACATATTGAGCACTTAAGAGACAAAAGGAGTAGGTTGCTCCTGAGAGGGACAAAAGAATCTGCCTACTCTTAAAGATAAGCATCCTTTCACTGCAGAAGGAGCCAGGGCCCTAGAGAAGATAGCTTTATATTAGCATTTTAATAGAGGGTGCTTTGTGGAGAGTCTTTCTCCCTGGAGAATCTATAGTTGGGTGTTGTCAAATGCCCATCAAGATGTGCCTTTCTCTTATGCTGGTCTGCCAAGGCCCCTTGGTCACAAGCCCACTTCCACTTTTCTAGGTCCTCTTCTCTCCTCTTCACCCCTCAGCACCCATTCATTTCGATTATCCACAGTGCAACCTGAAAGATGGTGAAATCCTAGTCAGATCATGACAACCTGCCCTAAATCCACTACTCGCGTTGGGTTAGCTCAGAATAGTTGCCATTTTCTCAGAGGAACTATAGACTCTGCCACCTTGTTTTCAATTTGACTTCAGCTTTTGCTGTTTTTCTCCTTGCATTGTTGTGTTTAAATGACTTTTTTTTGTGTTTGACATAACATTTCCTAAATACGTCATTAAGTTTTTTGACTGGTGCTTCCATGAGCATTGATTATGGATTTTTAAAGAAATTGCCTTTCTCTAATGGCTAATAATTATGAGCATTTCCTAATGTTTTTGTTTACCGCTTGAATGTCTTCTTTGGCAAAGTACCTGTTTTGGTCCTATGCCCGGCTTTTAACTGGACTATCCTGTTCTTTTTGAGGATGACCCAGTCATCACCTTACTTGGAAGACAGCCCCGTGAAAAATGAGAGCAGTACGATTTGATCCAGGCACAAATCTTCCCTGAGGCACTGTTCATAAGAGCAAAGAGGTAAAAACATGCTACGTTCTCATTAAAACACTTCGTAACATGGATGAACCTGGAGGATATTATGCCAAGTGAGGTTATTCAATCACAAAAGACACATGTTGGGTGAGCTTTTTAGGTAGTTAGAAAAAGGAACCAGGAGCCATTCCTCTACATACCAACAACCCTCCCCCTACAGAAGTTGGAAGCCAATAAAGATAATGGACATGGGCCAATTCAGGCCCCAAACCAGGGAGGTGGTCCACCTGGGTGGGCCCAGAGTAAGCCAAATGGGCTTAATTCAGACAGTGGGGTCAACCAGTATTGAGGACCATGCCTCCCAGGTGAAGGCCCTAAAGACTGGAACCTCGAAACCACTGCTCTTGCCCTTCTGCAACTTCTCCGCTTTCTGCTTGGCCTTGCCATGGTCTCTCTTCTCTGGCCTCCACTGGGGAGGGGCAGAGAGGGGGATGCAGTTCCATGAGGTTGTCCATGTTTCTCAACCGTAAAGCCTAAAACATCTTCTATCTTTTATGAAAACCACTTGGATCACAGACCAGGCTTCAGCATGAATTCTTTCTCATGTAAAACCAAGAACCAAGGTATTGCCCACCCGAGAAAACTAACAAGATCAACGTTAAAAAACGTTAAAAAGTTCAGAAATGGTTTTCACAGTAAAAGAAAAATTCTTTGATAGTTAAGATGATCAGGAGGGGAAAGAAACATCAAGTGCTGGTTGGAAGGTAAGCACATGGATGAAGAAGAATGCAATATAAAATTATGTAGAATAAGTCATTGAGAGGAATGCAAGAGTTAAAGACAACAGGTACAAAAACTGTAACATACACAATCCTGCAAAAAATGATCAATGAGTGTATGCATGGATAGATATTCAAGCCGTATGTGCAGGGAAGAGATAACGGGAGAATATCATAGGAATTCATAAGCACATCTATGGTAGGGGGAACTATCTATATCTACATCTATAGCTATCTATCTACCTATCAATCAATCTATCATCACCTGTGTGTCTATCATATTGGGCTACTAATTGTAAGATCAATAGTTCAAAACCACCAACCACTCCATGGGATAAAGATGAAGCTTTTCAATCCAGTAAATATTTATAATGTTTGAATCCCACAGGGATAGTTCTATCATGCCCTATAAGGTTCCTATGATATATATATACACACACAAATATATCATATATGTGTGACAGTGGCAGTATATCATAAGTACATGGGTGTTCAGGAGTGTACCCATATATATATATGGCTATAAATATACATATTCATTGGTATATTCATGTATTCAGCAAATATGTACAATTATGCAAGTACATGTACAAACACACATAACAAATTTATGTCGAACACAAAATACTTGTACATGTATAATTACCTTTGCTGAAAATATATCCATTTATGTGGCAGGGCACAGAAGGGGCAAAGTTAGGTGAACTTCATAGACGTAGTCAAACACCTCAAAGGGATGAGTTACTGTGCCTGAGGGTTCAGGGCCATAGTTGTGGGGGACATCAAGATCAAATGGCATAAACTAGTCTACAAATACAAGAGTCTACATCCTGCATTTGTGAGCAGTGACTGTGGTCTTAAAACCACCTGAACAGCCACCAAAAGTACAACTATTACTTCTCTGTGTGTCTGAAGAAAACTGAAGACACTTGGAAATAATTAGTTCCATAGACTAATGATCCATGTGACTAGTGGTTGTGAGGTCCCTGAGACAAAAAGAACTAGAGGGTTTTTTAGTTCTTTGGCTACCACTACCAACTGCTCTGAAAGGGATTGCCTTAGAAGGTCCTGAACAGAAAGGGGGAATATGGAACAAAACTCAAAATCACAAAAAGATTAGGCTTATTGGTCTGATGGAGATAGGGGAATGGAGAGATTATGGACCTTCAGGTGTAGAAATGAACTTACACACCCAACACTATCCTCTGCTTTAGTTTTCTTTCCAACCAAACAATAGAAAGTTCTATAGGGTGAAAAAATATGTACTAAAGGGGTATTCACACTAGACTAATACATTACTTGAGATCAGAAGGGCAGATTTTCTCCAAGGACAAAGTTCAGATGACTTAGCTACGAAAGAAAGAAGCATGGTGACAGGAAACAGAGAGTGAGATAAATGATGTTACTTTGTAGGGATGGCCAACAATGATATGAAAAAACAGCAAACGTATTGTTGAGTGGAAAACTGATGTACTCTGTAATAATTCATGCAATTCACAGCAAAACAATGAAGAAAAATGAAGTTAAAGTCGTGGACATGAAGAGGAAGAACACTGTTCCTGCTGATGAAATAGAGAGTAAGCAAAATAAAGGAAGGCCCTCACTGAGATGGATTGCCATAGAGACCACGGCAGTGGGCTGAAACCAAACAACGGTTAGCACAAGACCAGGTAGGATTTCACTCCACTGAGTATGGGCACCTGAGAACATGAACACCTGAGAACAGAGCTTAGTGAGAGGGGAAACTTTAGGTAGAGTTGGTTCACTACCTTTGCAAAGGGAGTGATAACCTCTGTTCAGAGGGAGAATCTGAAAGCATACCAGAGCATATATGCCATAAGTAACTTCAGCATCATTCAAATGCTGGCTGATTTTCATTTTCAAAAGATTATTTTATTGGGGGGCTCTTACAGCTTTTATAACCAACCATACATCAATTGTATCAAGAATACTTGTCCATACAATCCCATCATTATTTTCTAAATATTGACTTTCTATTTGAGCATTTATAGGATTCTCTCTTTTTAAAAAATCATTTTCTTGGGGGCTCACACGTTGTTTTTCACTATATAAACATAGCCACACTTCTTTGCATGCCTGCTGCTGTCATTAGTCTCCAAACCTCCACTTTTCCACTTGAGCCCTTGACATCAGCTTCTCATTTTTTATAGGCTTCTCTTGATGAAGGTTTTAGTTAGAGTCAAAACTTCCTTTGTATTTAAGCCCCTTAGCAGAAAGGAAGTTAATAACTTCTTTCAAGTAGTATCAGAAAAATAACTTATTTTTTTAACTCTCCTACTTTTACATACTCCCTATTCAGATGATCTCTTTCAATATGATTAAAAGGGAAAGTTTGCTAGACTAATCAGGTCTTTCTCTGGGAAGTATATCTAGTTTCATCTATATTGGATTCATTTCTACTAAGCGAGTGGGCTTTGCCAAGACTGAACATGAGGGAGACAAATGGAGTCGAAGTTGCAACTTACGGAAGATAATTCAAATGTGTGCAAGACACCTTTATTGTATTGTTTGCTTGGAGGAGAGACTATAGGTGAGAGTTATTAAACCCAACAGAGAAGTAGAGTGAATGGGAGTGATTGTTCTTGTCAGAATAAGGAGGTTAGAGGGCCGTTTGACCTGCTTCATTGGGATTATCCTGGGGCTAGGGAGTCCTTTCCTCCTGTCTTGGGAAGTCAGAGATCAAATGCTGACCCAAGCCATTGCTGCAGACGGACTCCACCCAAATCACCGCCATTTAGTAGAGTCTGACTCATGGTAGTCTGACTCATGGTAGGAAAGGGTAGAAGTGCCCCTTCGGGTTTCTGAGACATGAACTCTTTAAGGGCATATAAAAAGACATGTCTTTCTCCCTCAGAAAGGCCAGTGATTTTGAACTGTTGACCTTGAGGCTTTTCAGTCCAATACATAGCCACTAGGCAACCACGGCTCCTGTATGTAGAGTTAGAGGTAGATAATATGGTTATAAGAAATATGAGTCTAGGCTGAGCCCCTGTAGCGTAGTGGTTGTGCATGGGATTGCAGCCCACTGGGTTGGAGGTTCAAATTCAGCAGCAGCTCTCCAGGAGCAAGGATGGGCCTCCTACTCCCACCAGAGGGCAGTGATGCCCCGCCCCCCCCCCAAAAAAAAAGGATAAGAAATATGAGTTAGATCTAGAATGGTTGGGTTGGATCAGTTCCTAATTTAATGTACCCTTATTGCTTATTTTATTATTTATAAATAAGACATGACAGTATAATTTAAAAAAGCAAACCCACAAACACCAGAAAACCCCTAGACAGCTTAAACAACCTGCTCAGGAGTTTTTCATGTGAGAGAATTGAAGAGAAAATGAAAGCATTGAGTTATAACAGTGAGAGATTCTATGTACTAATCAGAGGCCTGGAATCATTGCAGGCTAGGTGTTGGGCTATAAATTATAAGTTTGGCAGTTCAAACCCACCAGCTGTTCTTTATGAAAAAGAGGACTGTCTACTCCTGTAAAGATTGAAGTCTTGGAAACTGTACCTAGAAATTGGGATTATAAGCAAAATATTGAATGACTCAGAAAGCTTTAAAAGAAAATAGAAGTAATAGATAGTCACTGTATCTAAAAGAACAGATTGACATTCAGCCATTTCTACAGGGAACATATGATCAAGATCTGTTGATATTGAATGAACAGGCCCTACCTGCACTAACATCATGAGTAAGAAACAAAGGTCCAGCAACTGATGGAATAATAATTAAGATATTGCAACAAATGGAAGTAGCACTAGAGGTGGTCATTTTTCTATGGCAACAGTTTGAAAGCCAGCGACATGGTCAACTGATTAGAATCCATATTTGTGTCCATTCCAAAAAAGAAACTATCTAAAAGAATAGCAGGCATCATCTAATATTGTTACTATTATACACAAGTAAAAGTTTTTTAAAGATAATTCAAAAATGGTTTGAGCAATATATCAACAGGAGTACAATTGCACAACTGCAGTAGTACAACACTACTAGGATTGAGAGGAGGGTGTGGTGCAAGAGGCATCATTGGTGATGTCAGATAAATCTTAGCAAAAGCAGAGCATATGAAAAAGATATTTACCTGTGTTTACATGAAGAATAATTGGGAATCTGGAATGGAGAAAGAATTGTTAACAACTTACAATATGCAGATAATATATCCTTGCTTTCTGAAAGTGAAGAAAACTCAAAGTACTTAGGGATGAATATTGTGTTAGGCCGGGTTGTCTGGAGGGACAAAACCCGTGGGAAAAAATATATATGAAAGTTTTAAATCAAAAAATAATCTTTTATCAAAAAGGTATGCCTACTTAGTTCAACTCAAGAGAGTAGGTCTGGTGCAAGCTGGAGACTTCTTCAGCTCAAGACGGGAAAGCATCATCAGGCTATGGCCTGATAGGGTGGATCCTACCCTAAATTTTGATAGAAATTCAAGTTGATATAAATATAATTGCCACAAATATCAAAGTCTACTATCTTTAGTATAAACTGCACCTCAACATAAAGAAAATCAACAGCCTCACAACTAGCCCAGTAAACAACTTTATGATCAGTGGAGAAATGAATGAAGTTGTCAAGAATTTCATTTTACTTAGGTCCACAATCAATGCTTATGGAAGCAGCAATTAAGAAATCAAATTCTGTATTGCATTACACTGATCTGCTGTGTAAGAGCTATACCATGCCATTCGATCTTCCTTTTGATTCATTTTAAATTTATTCTAGCTTTTAGTATTTCCTGCCTTCCTTTTGATAGAGGTTTTTCTCTGATCTGTTATTGATGTTGGTCTTTTTCTTTGTTTGATTTTGTATGGTTTTAAATGTATGAATTACAGGATAGGTTAATCTATAGTGAGAGTAACTAGATAAATGGCTTCTTTGAGATATGAAAGAGAAGTTGGAGGGAAATGGGGGGTTAATAATGGGTACAAGAAGGAAAAATATCCTAGAATTTAATTTAGTGATGTTTATACAATTCTTTTTAATATGATTGAACTATAGAAATGTATGATATATAAAGTACATGTCAATAAATCAATTTAATTTTTTTGTTTTGTTTTTTTGTTTTTGGGCATCACTGCCCTCAGGTGGTGGGAGTAGGAGGCCCAGCCTTTGCTCCGTGGAGCTGGAATCGAACCTCCATCCCAGTGGGCCGCAGTCCCGCGCACAACCACTACGCCACCGGGGCTCAGCCCAATTTAATTTTTTTTAAAAGCAATCCTTAATTAAAGTTGTCATTGAGGTCTAAGGCACACCTGTCCCAAGTCATGGTGTTTTCCATGGCGTCATGTGCATGTGAAAACTGGAAGATCAAAGAGGAATCTATGGATTAGAATGAAGGTGTCAGAGAAGGATAGTTAAAGTACCAAGGACTGTCAAAAGAACAAACAAACAAACCTGTCTTGAGGAAATGTGGCCCAAACGCTCCTAAGAAATGAGGACAGCCAGAGAGTTGGTCTCACAAACTTTAGCCATGTTATCAGGAGAGATCAGGCCTTGGAACAGGACATCAGGCTTGGTATGTGGAGGGTCAAAGAAGACTAAGAACCTCACCTAGCTGGATTGAAACGGTGATGGCAACAGTGGACTCAAATGTAAGGATTGTGAGGATTGTACCGGACAGGGACATGTTTCATCCTATTGTATGTAGGATTCGTATAAGTGGGAGCTGACACAAAGACAGCAACCACCACTACTTTGGGAAGATGACTCCTCCCTAGTTGCATGCTGTGCTCTTTCCAACCTGAGGGGCTTGCTGATAGCACTATATCGCATAATGTCCTGATGCTATTCCTAAGGTTCCCATCATCATACCTTCCAAGACTCAGAGCTTCCGGCATCACCAATGTCCCCAGGGCGTAACAAAATGACAAGATGAATGGGGATTTTGCCCATTGAATTCTTCAATATTGCAACTTAAGTCTAGGAATTTTTTCTAGAGTTGAAGTTTTATTTCTATACTTGAGAAATGCCAGCTTTTCTAACTCCAGCTTTTGCATTATATCTTGTCCTTGAGCTGACCTTGAAAATCTGTTTCTCTCATTTACATCATCCTTTCCCCCTTCCCCCCCAATTTGCTTTTGCTTGCAGTTTGAGTCTCTTCTGAATAACATGTTGGTCTTTTTTTTTATTTCCTGTCTTTCTAACAATGTTTTGCTTTCTTCATGAAGGACACACAGATATTCTTCCACAACTCATATGATCTTTGGTTATTAGTGCAGCAAATCTATTCTTGAAATGATTTCTAACATCAGGTGGGATATATTCAAGGTTGTACTTTGCCTATTGTGGACTCATTTTACTTTTCTTCAGGTTCAAGTTGACCTTGTATATGAATAAGTTGTGAGTGGTCTGTTCTATAACTGGCTTCTGAGCTTGTACATATGGATGAAATTGAGCTTCTCCATTGTCCCTTTCCACAGATGGAGTTTGAGTTGATTTCTGTGCAATCCATCTGTGAAGTTCACATGTATAGTTGTCATTTATATGTTTGAAAAAAGCATATTTGCAATAAATAAATCATTGTTCTTGGAATTTTGCAGTGAAAAAAACCTCCAGTGGCATTTCTATCACCAAGGCCATATCTTCTGATTACTAATCCCTTGTCTTTGTTTTCAATTTTTGCATTCCAGTCACTAGTAATTGTCAACACAACTTGATGGAATGTTTGATCATTTTCAGATGGCAGAAATTGACAAAAATATTCAATTTCTTCATTTTTGGCATCAGTGGTATGTCAACTTGAATAATAATCATAAACTTGCCTTCCTCTTAGGCGTATGGGTATTATCCTATCACTGACAGTTTTGTGCTTCAGGATAGATCTTAAATTATCTTTTTGATAATGACTCTGGCTCCATTCCTCTTCAATTTCTCATTCCCTGAATAATACAACATCTGTTTTTCCCATTCAAAATGATCCATTTCTGCTAATGCCTCGGATATTAATCTTTATGCATTCCATGTCATTTTTTCACTACTCCCAATTTTCTTTGATTTATACTTCATATATTCCACATTCAAGTTATTAGTGGATGTTTAATTTGTTTCTTTTCATTTTAAGTCATGCCACCTTCACAAATAAAGGTCTTGAACTCTGTCCGTGCCTGTGCAATCAACTGTATTTTGAGGAGGACACCTTTCCCAGTAATATTTTGAACGCTTTCTGAACTGAGGGGGCTCATTTTCCAGCCCTAAATCACACAGTGTTTCATTGTAATTTATGAAATATTCATTAGCCTCCCCTATCCTCCACAAAAGCAAACCTTCAGGTTCTCCTTGCTAGTCAGGAAGCTCTGATGGAACTTGTCCACCGTGGATGACCCTGCTGTCATTTGAAACACGGATGGGTGGTACAGCCTCCAGCATCACCACATGCAAGCTGTCAGAATAATACAAACTGACAGAAGGCGTGGCATCATTTATACATGCTTAATCTAATGGGACTAAAAATAGGTTAGGTTTCATAGGATTTTATTTCATGATAAAGTCCATTACAATGGCTCCTCTAGCCATAATTCCTTATGTGACGTATTATAATTCTGAACTTTATGCCTGTGGCTATAATCATCCCATTTGGAATGAGTTTTCTGTTATGCTAATAGGGGCAGGAATAGCTAAGTCTCTTATTTATTTATTTAATCACTTTATTGGGGGCCCATACATCACTTTTCATCATACATAGTTCAGTACTGTGCCAAGTACCCCCACTTGCCTGCCCTCATCAACATTCTCCCAACATTTGCATTTCCACTTGGGCCCTTGATATGAGCCTCTCTTCCTTCCCCCTCCATCCTTTCCCCCCTCCCCCAAGTGCTCATTACTCTACAGTCATTATTGTTTTGTCATATCTTACATTGCCCAGCATCTGTGTGTGCACTTTCCTGAGATGATTACTGAGGACAAGTGGGGACAGGACAAAGAGTGGTGAAGATGGCTAATGGTACCCGGCTATCGAGACATCATGCCTGAGGCCTCAAAGGCTTGAGGACGAGGAAACAGTTCAACAAGTTGCATCCCAAAACCAGGGGTTTAGGAGGCATGTCAGAGAGGCACACAGAGAAGGCCCAGGATCATCAGCAGAGCAGGTTTCAGATCTGTCTGCAATGGTGGCCACCCAAACTCCAGGTCTTAAGAAATTGTGGCCTGGAGATTCAGAGTTCAGCACTGACCCTGTGGGGTTCCTTCTCCTTCTATTGCCCAAGACTGTGAGATTGTGAAACAAAGCAACAGGAGAGGTTCCTGATCCTGGGTGGCAAAGGTTATGTTATTTGAGTGACTGATAGATTGAGGACCCCAGAATGCCCCATGAGTTTCCAAAGCGTTGACCCTTTACTGGAGTAGAAAGCCTTGTCTTTCTCCTGTGTTGTATCTCGTGGTTTCGAACCACTGATCTTCCTGATAGCAGCCCAATGGATAACCACTATACCACCAGGGCGCAGAGGATCCTTTCTCATCTGTGCAGGTGGGATTCTGAGCATGTGCCCAGAACAGAAGAGGATTATTTATTTAAAGGCACTAACGTTCTAAACTCCTCAAAGAGGCTAACCACTTATGGAGGTCTTAAATTGTCTGATCTCCTTGAAGTGAGGGTTGGTTCGGCCAGCCCAGTGTTTGATTTTGTTTTCATTAATGAACTCCTTGGATGGTGCTGCCACTTCAACTGCTTCCTACTCCCTAGTAGTTTGGCAGTTCAAAGAACAAAGTCTATTGATGTCCTACTTCTAAGATACCTCAGCCATTGAACAGTTTATGGAGGGAGGGGAGGGTGACTCCAACACACACTTGGTTTCCAGGAGTCAGACAGACTGAGCAGCAGCGGTTGTTGACTTTTTGTTTCCGATGGAAGCCGTTTCTTCACTCCTGGTGGATCCTACATTCAGTCCTTCAGTCCGTAGCTTTCTGCTTCATCATTCCTGTCCTCTACCACTTTGTTGAGGTATCTGACTTGGCATTTGCTCAGCGGTGGTCACAATTAGCTGCGCTCTCGTTAGGTGCTAAACATTTGCACTCACAAGATGTTGGCACTTCTGATTGCTCTTTGATGAAACAGACTTCACTGGGGGGAAGTTTATTCAAGAGTAGAGAACCCCAAAATGCCAGGCAGGCTGGCCTGAGCATTCAGTTGGACTCTGACTTCATCTGATAGGCTAATCCTGTCACCTGCTGCCTTTTCTTGAGTGTACCTAGGGACGCTGGGTCCTTGGATGGAGAAAACTTCATAGGAATGAACATTTGTTTCTGGCCAGGCATCGACTAACCTGAAGCGACTCTGGCTTTCATGATATTTCCCTGCAGCGTCGGCCCCTATCATTTTAACTCTTTTTGGACCCACAGTCTTCAAAACACTGGCAAACTCGGTGTGTCCCTCATGTCTCATGACTAATTACTGAAGGAGCGCCACAAGTTTAGCCCCCGGAAGGCCTGGGGTGAGACATCCATAGGACGTTTCCTTAATATGACTTTGGTTCCAAGGGTCAGGGCAGGCCTAACTGCTTCCACCTGCAGCCTCCACTTCCCCGGCTGCAGGCACAGGTGATCTGGGAGAGCTCCAGCCCCTTGCACTGGCAACGTTACTGCCCCCATTCCTCCCCCTCTTCCCCCAAGCCTGCACCCTGCCCTTAGAGCCCCCCTCCCCCGCCGGCGGGCACCGCCCCCACGGAGGGACGCAGGCTGCCGTCTCCTGGCAACAGGGCAGACAGAGGTTAGGGTTGAGGCGGCAGCTTCCACGGCTCTGGCTGTGGCGCAGAAAGAAAGGGCCCCGCGCCATGACGACCAAGCAAGCCAAAAAGAAAGAGGTGCACCGGATCAACTCGGCGCACGGATCGGAAAAAACGAAAGAGTAAGAGGCCTCTCCTGACCTCCCACCCTGGCCCAGCGTCAGCTCCTGGCTCATCCCTGTGGGTTCCTGTGCCCCCAACCGCCCTGACTGTGGTCTCTTTGGGCCCCGCTCCCCCTGGAACAACTCCATCCATGCTCTGGGTGCTCTTCCCGTCACAACAGCTCGGGCCAGGCGCCAGCAGGGACCTCCCTGGGCAGGGCAGGTGCGTGCTGGGCTGGGGTTCTGAGCAGGAATCTGTGATTTCTCGGATTTGCCACCTGCCCCAGGCCTGCTTTTCCAGCCCCTCCCCTGCCGCTGGCACTGATCTCCCCTGTTCCCTGGTCCCTCCTCTCCAGTGACTCAAGGGCCCCAGAGTGGCTAGAAGGGTTTCTGCTCAGCGGGGAACCCCATCAGGTGAGCTATTCTAAAGCACCCCACAATGCTGTGAAAGGAAGGTGTGGCTGTGGACTTCCCTCCAGGTGGCAAACCTGAAAAGCTGGGTCAGGCCTGGTGCTTCCTAGGGTCAAATTACCAACAACGAACCGGACCGCTCCTCGGCCACTTCCTTGAGTCCTTTCCCAAATACAGGTCTTTGGCTACCCGTGGTGTGCTCAATCATTTGTCTTTAATTAGCGTAGATATCAGAAACGATCTTGCGTGCGGAAGTGACTTTTAAGTCTCACCTGATTGCTGTCATGTCAGCCTTGTCCAATGACTTCCGTTCTCTTGGAGCCTAAATCCTACAAGATCCTTAGGGATCTAAACCCTTGTTTCTCCAGACCTTCCTGTGCTCCCCAGGCACTCACTCACCTCCTCCCCACACTGCCTCGGGCAGTCCCCTGCCTCAGGGCCTTTGCACTTGCTCTTTTTTTTTTTTAGGGAAACTTTTGGCTTGCCCCCTCATTCCGTTAAGTATTTACCCAAATGTCATTTCCGTAAGTCTATTTCTTTGGTCCTCTTTAAAATTGCCCGCCCCCCATAAAAACACAATCCCAAACCCCCCACCATTCTGTCTTCCCTGTTTTTGTTGTTTTTCTTCATTAATTTTTTGCTCACTTAAAACCTGCGTACAGGTAACCACAGTAACTTTGCTAACCACAAAGTCAGCATTTTGACCCCCCCCCCCCCCCCCCCCC